>VWZD01005947.1:661214-726725 GCA_013396695.1 Sakesphorus luctuosus
AGAGGTTTTCTTAGTAAAATAGGCTTGCATACTTGAGTGTGCATGCTTGAATGTTATGGCTATTTACATTTCCCTTTGCTTCTTATTCTTCTTATTATTATTATGTCTATACAAGTATGGAAGCACGTGATCATTCAACAAGAAAATAACGAAACCAGCTTTGCTAGAAGTTTACTAGCACCATGGAAACTACACAGTGATGGCTGAAATATTTCCAAGTCCTCTTTTTTATTGGAAGAAAATACGTATTCAACAGACTTAAAATGTTCTATGACAAATACTGGATTTTGCGGAATGTAGAAGCAAAATCAATTCTTTCTACTAAAGTCAAAGTATTTCCTTTCAAAAGCATCAAAGCAAACATCAAAGACTTAGCTGTTTCAACTTAGTTTACCGCAAGGTTGAGTCAAGAACATTTGAGCTAAATGCTACCTCTTTATTCAGCTTCCCTGGGGATACCAACACCCAGAGTCATTAATGCCAGGGCAACAGAAAAATAGAGATCTAATTTCCACTAACCCTCAAAATGAAAATATGTATCAGTAATTTATTAATTTGATACTGACAAATATATGTCATAAATTATCAAATCAATTTTACAGCCATTTTTTTCATTAAGATGAAGTAGGCTATCCTTCACCAAAAACCTACATTTGGTAAGGCTGCAGGGTGACAAAAAGAGTCAGCAATGGAACCAAATGCAAAAATACATATCATCATGTCTTTTTCTTCCTAGATGATATGCTCAGGTGGAAGTGACATTAAAAAACCTCAAACTTTAGAGTATTTAGTTTTTCTGTTGTCAAGGTCAACAGAAAATGTCATCCTAAGTTCAGACAATGTCACAGCAAGTTCACCTTTGATTCCTAACTACTATCATCTAGCAAATAAGTTTTAGAAGTTAATTTTAAGGTGAATGCACTCTCACTAAAAGAAATATGTTAGAAAAGAAGGATGGAACAGAATGCTTGGGTGATTGTCCCATGCTGGAGACCGGTCATTGAACACTCATGAAAATATATGAACATCATAAATGCTTTTTCCACTGCTGGCCATAATGCTAATTTGCAGGAGTAATCTCAGATACTTCAACTTTAAAACTATATTCTAACAACGAAGTTAACTGATAAAATATGTTTCACATTTGAAACTTTTAATTACAAGAACTTGTTCAGTCTTGTTAATTATATTCAACCCCGTCTCTCAAAAGGCAGGAAATGGGGGGGTGGGGAGGAGGGAGAAAAAAAAAAGAGTAGCAGAGACTAAAAGCACAAGCAGAGTCACAGTTTCAAATTTTTAAGATAACACCTTTTTTCACGATTCTTTTTTAATCAATACAATCTACACATTCTTTCTAAGCTTACAGCCATATATAGAACAAAGCAAATTACTGGGGCCAGCAAAAGAAACCCAGGATACAGTTTTTCAAACCCACCACATAGTTCTATGTTTAGTGATATGTATTAACAGAGATATGATGGAAAATGATTTTGCAATAAAACTTTCTGGATAATTCCAACTACATTAATTTTAAACTACTATTCCACTCACTGCTGATTCTACCTGCCAGAATGTAGAAGATTACATGGACTCCAAGGTTCTAATACTCCTTCAAATTAGCCTCCTTCTCCAAGAATCTGAAAACAACTATAAAGAAGCTGGACAGAAGTGTTGAAGTTAATTCTGCAGTTGCAAGTTGTCCCTTCAAACTCTCCCTCAAAACCACGCAAAACCCTTTAACATGTCACACACAGAAAGGACAAATGGCTAACCCATTGCTGGTAACTTCCTACAAGAGCATAGTTAAAAATACAGGAGCATTCAAGGCATTGTCCTCAGGGAACCACATTCACTTCCGTATTCATCATCACCTCACAGCCACAAATCCACCAGAAAAAAAGCCTTAGTTAAGAATGCATGAATAATAAAACAAGAACTAAATCTGCAGCAGCTGTGACAGTTCTGACTTTACTCATAATGAAGCAGGTTCCAGCAAAATGGTACTGCTTGAAGTCGAGGCAAATCAAATGTCATCAGCTTATTCACAGAAATTCTTACTGACAATTCAGCTGCAATCATCCTACCAAAGTAAACCCACCTATTAAAAAAAAAAGTCTGATCATTTAAAACTTAATGACTAACTCACAAATTCTTCATTTATTCTCTTCAATGGGCTGATCAACCCTAGCTCTCTCAGCCAGTTTTCACAGGAGAGTTGCTCCTGCCTTCTGCTCATCTTTGTGATCCTCCTCTGGACTTGCTGCTATAGGTCCATATCCTTCAAATGTTGAGGGCCCCAGAGCTGGATGCAGTACTCCAGGTGGAGTCTCACCAGACCAGAGTAGAGATGGAGAATCACCTCCCTCGACCTCCTGGTCACACTTCTTTTGATGCAGCTAAAGAATATGGTTGTCATTCTGGCCTGTAAGCACATGTGGTTGGGTCATGTTGAACTTCTTGTCAACCAACACCCCCAGCTGTCTCTCGTCAGGACTGCTCTCAAACCAGCTGCTCTCTAGCCAGCTTGTATTTGTGCTTGGGATTGCCCTGACTCAGCTGCAGCTTGCACTTGGCCTTGTTGAAGTTCGTGAGTTTGCACAGGCCCACCTCTCAAGCCTGTCAAGGTTCGTCTGGATAGCATTCCTTCCCTCCAGTGTGACAGTCACTCCACACAGTTTGGTGTCATCAGCAAACTTGCTGCATTCGCACTCAATCACATTGTCCATGTTGCCAACAAAAGAAGTTAGGAGGCAGCAGTTCCAATAACAACACCTGAGGAACTCCACTCATTATTGGTGTCCACTTGGCTGAGGCACCAGTTTTACCTACATGTTGATTCACCAAATTCAACTGGCCCTTACAAACCTAAAAAATTATCTGCACTACAGAGTCCCTTACTACTGCTCCCAGTGCTTCCCAGTACTGCCCCTGGCTTTATCACTGGTGTCAATGTGAAAAAAACAGCAGACAGTAATAGTCAGTGGACTTTACGAGGCTTGGTAGTCTTTCAGTGACATCCCTCACACAAACTCCTGGTAAGCAGCACACCTCTCTAAAGAGCAAGCCAGCTCAGCACATGGGTGCTTCGGTACCACTTAGAAGAGAGTCACCTACTGCTACGATCTGTTGCCTTTTCTCAGTTGCCCTGGTTGTTACATAGGGGAGCAGATCAGGCTGCCTTACTCAGCTCCAGCCTCACTCTGGATGTGATGTGCCTTTGGCAGCGGAGTTGGAACTAGATGATTTTTGATGTCCCTTCCAACTCAAACCATGCTATGGTTCTGTGCTTCCTCTTCCATCTGCAGCATGGTGAAGTGGTTCTGCAAGGGCACCGGAGGCTTCAGGTTAAGTCTCTTCCTCCTGCAGGTCCTTGCCATGGCAAGCTTCCATTCTAATGCATTCTCGGCACTCCCTCCCTTCTGTGTGTGCCATTGAGAGAGTTTTTGTCTGATTGGCCATGGGCTGTGGGTCCATTGCAGATCATGCTTGGAACCAGTTATCTAACTCCTTCTCAGCCTCTAAGATGTCACACATCTCATCACCTCCTGGAGCTCAGTCACCTGCTGCAGGAGGTCCTCCACTTGGGCACACCTTTTGCAGGCAGGTCTGCCGCCTACCCCTTCCCCAGAAGAAAGGTGTAGGCACATTCTACAGTCTGAGGTCTGCACTGCAGTCTCTCCCTTAAGCAGCTCCATCTGGGTGGTGACATTGACCACTGCGGGGATAGATGGTGCAGACTCCCCAGCAGGAGCTGCTGCTTTTGCTCTCAGACATGTGCCCACTGTTCCACCTTCAGGGTCAGACAGGGTAAGTGCCCCTGGCCTGTGCCTGGTCACAACCAGGTTTCTGGCTTATGTGCACTATGATTCTCTTCACTGAGCCTTGGAACACTATATTTCCTGGAGCACCTGGACCTCATCATTAAACACACACACGGGTGATTAAGATGTTTCAAACACTGAATTATGGAAACAATAAATGAAGCCAGATTATCAAATTGTTAAAAAAGCTTCTATTTAGGCACATCTCTGCCACAGCAGTGACAAAATGGGGAAAGAAAATTACATTGCTCTTTAATGACATTTTAGAACAATCTAATATGCTACTGCTTTGGCGGAGGCTGCACTGACCCTGACAATATGACCATTAAAGACTTTGATACGCTATTCACAACTCACCAATTACCATTTACAGTGACATAAACACTCAGTTGGGAAATAATTCCTTTTAATTAAAATGAGGTTAACATCATCTTAGTTAAAAAAGATAAAACTTGGTAACATTTCAGATAATTTTCTTCCCTACCTCAGATTTCACTCGAAGGATTGAATGTTTTGGCTTTTTTCTGCAAGGGACAGAGACAGTTTATAAAGACTATGCAGTAGCAAGTCCCAAAACCAAACACAATATGAAAATAGACCACAGAGCTGAATACCAGGAAAAAAAAAGAAAACACCTACATAATACTCTGACAACACAGAGATTTAATTTAACTTTGCCACAGAGCCAGCTGGATCCTCACAAGTCTATGGGACCAGACGGGATCCATCCCAGGGTGATGAGGGAGCTGGCAGAAGAGCTTGTCAAACTGCTCTCCATCATCTTCCAACAGTCCTGGCTCTCTGGGGAGGTCCCAGATGACTGGAAGTTGGCAAATGTCATCCCAATCCACAAAAAGGGCTGTAAAGCTGACCCTGGCAATTACAGGCCTGTCAGCCTGACCTCTGTGCCTGGCAGGATAATGGAGCAGATCATCCTGAGTGCAATCACACAGCACCTTCAGGATGGACAAGGGATTAGACCCAACCAGCATGGGTTTAGGAGGGGCAGGTCCTGTCTGACCAACCTGATCTCTTTTTACGATCAGGTGACCCACCTGGTGGATGAGGGGAAGGCTGTGGATGTGGTATATCTGGACTTCAGTAAGGCCTTTGACACTGTCTCCCATAATATACTCCTGCAAAAGCTGGTAGCCCATGGCTTGGGCAAGTGTACCCTCTGCCGGGTTAGGAGTAATCAGGCATTGGAATGGGCTGCCCAGAGAGGTGGTGGACTCACCATCCCTGGAGATTTTTAAACTGAGATTGGACATGGCACTTAGTGTCATGATCCAGAAAACGGACTGGAGTTGGACCAAGGGTTGGACTTGATGATCTCGGCGGTCTTTTCCAGCCCAATCGATTCTATGGTTCTATGATCTATTAAACCAAAGAACAGTAAACTCACATTATTCATTCTGAAGGAGGCATAGGGTTATACCTGAGATACCAGTGTTTCACTAGATCAAATCTCCAGGACAGTGTTCTCACTGACACAGGCCTTTCCTCACACATTTGAGGTCAGCACACATATGTACCGAATTTCTTTACTGCCAGACAGAAGTGTGAATGTATATTAACGAAAATGAAACTCTAGCCCTCCTAAAAAACCTGTCTGCTTTAGTGTTGGGCCTACCCTGAATAAATTAGAGTGAGCAACAAATGAGCATGCTTAATTCTGTTACAAAATCATTTACTACTGGGGATGTGGGAGTGTCTGCATTATATTTTGCTTTTAATAGTGCTGAGGGAAATGGTGACGTATTTAATACCTTTCTTGTCTCAGTCTTTAATAGCAGGACCAGTTTTTCTCCAGACACCCAGGCCCCTGAACTGGAAGACAGACACACATGGAGCTGGATAGGATCCACCAAGAGTACTGAGACACTTCATCCAAGAGTACTGAGGGAGCTGGTCGAAGGGCTCGCCAAGCCACATTCCATAATTTATCAGCAGTCCTGGATGACTGGGGAGGTCCCAGTGGACTGGAGGTTAGCCAGGAGGGAGGTTGAAACCCATCTACAAGAAATACCAGAAGGAGGATCCAGGGAACTAGAGGTCTGTCAGTCTGACCTCTGTGCCAGAGAAGGTCGTGGAGCAGATCAACTTGAATGCCATTGCATAGCACATGCAGGACAGTGCGATGATCAGGCCTGCCATTGTGGGTTTGTGAAAGCAGGTCCTGCTTGGCCAACGTGATCTTCCTTGATGGGTGACCTGACTAGTGTATGAAGAAAGGTTACCTGGACTTCAGTAAAGTCTTTGCCACTGTCTCCCACAACATTTTCCTGGAGAACCTAGCTGCTCATGGCTTGGATGGTTGTACTATTCACTGGATAAAAATCATGGCTGATGGCTGGACCAAGAGAGAGGCAGTGAACTGGAGTTGCATCCAGCTGGTGGCCGGCCACAAGTGTTGTTTCTCAGGGCCTCGTGATGGGGCCAGTTTCATTTAATATTTATAGTGATGATCTGGACAAGGGGATAGAGTGCACCCTCAGTTAGTTCACAGAGTGACATCACCAAGTTGAGCAGCAGTGCCGATCTCCTGGAGGGTAAGAAGGCTCTACAGGGGGATCTGGACAGGCTGGATTGACGGGCTGAGGCCAACTGTATGACGTTCAACAAGGCCAAATGCCAGGTCCTGCACTTGGATCAACAACCCCAAGCACACTACAAGCTAGGGGAAGAGTGGGTGGGAAGCTGCCCAGTGGAAAAGAACCTGGGTGTGCTGGTTGACAGCACCTGAACATGAGCCAGCAGCATCCCTGGATAGTCAAGAAAGCCAATGGCATCCTGTCTTTTATAGTGTGGCCAGTAGGAGTAGGGCAAGAATCATCCCTCTGTATTTGGCACTGTGATGTTGCACCTAGAATAACGTGTTCAGTTTTTGGCCCCTCACTACAAAAAAGACATTGAGGTGCTGGAGTGTTCCAGAGAAGGGTAAGAAAGCTGGTGAAGGGGATGGAGCACAGGTCTTACGAGGAGCGGCTGAGGGAGCTGCGATTGTTTTGTCTGGAGAAAAGGAGGCTCACAGGTTACCTTATCATTTGCTACAACACCCTGAAAGGAGGTTGTAGCCAGGAGGGAGTCATTCTCTTGTCTCAAGTAGCAAGCAATAGGACAAGAGGAAATGGTCTGAAGATGCACCAGGGCATATTAGATTGGATATTTGGAAAATTTTATTCACAGAAAAGGTGGTCAGGCATTGGAACAGGCTGCCCAGGGTAGCAGTGGAGTCACTGTCCCTGGAAACACGTACACGTGGCACTTGGAGATATAGACAAATGGTGGACTTGGTAGTGCTGGCTTAATGGTTGGACCCGATAATCTTAGAGGTCTTTTCCAACTGAAAGCATTCTATGATTTTTATCCTGAGAACAATGGGTAACTACTTTTTTCAGCTGACTCAGAGAGGTATAGCAGCACAGCAACCAGTTGTGCACTTCCCCACTCTGGTATTTGAAAAGTAAAGGCATGGTATCTAACATATTGCTTTGACTGGACTAGGCTGTGGATCTCCACCAGAATCTCCCATCAATTACGTCAAAACCCTAAATGCCCAATTGTGGTAATAAATCCACAGACTAATTTAAAAAGTAGAAGAAACATAAAAGACTGATATGGAAAACAGTTGCATCCATAATTATCACTGAAATAAGTTATCTGTAAGGAAACACTATATACACACATCAATATATGCATTGTGTATATATAATATATAGTATATATAAATTTACATGGGTACAAATTTAATTTTCAAAAGAAAAGTAGCAATAGGAAAGTAACCTGCAGATTATCCTGGTTTGACAGTATGGATGGTTTTATCACATTAGAATGGATGCTATTTTCTATTTAGTCCAGTTTCTAGTCTGTGAACAATCACCTAGTAAACTACTCCACCTGAAAAATGTACCACCTACCTCATGAAGCACTTAGACCAAAAATCCTATACTACAATTTAATTCAGGCAAAGGCACACAAATGAAAATGAAAAATGGAAGCACAGAGAAATTATGCAACAAGTCCAAAGCTAAACAGGAGAGACTGGAGCAGAATTAAAATGAGACTACAAGATCTGAACTCCCGCATACATTGTATTAAGGTTTTTTCAAACCACACTGAAAAAGTTCATCTCCACCCACTGTTCAAGATATCAAAAAAATATATCTGCTTAACAAATTTTCTGGAGCAAATCTTTTCACTCCATGCAGCCAAAGAATCCACTGTGCTCAAAAAGAGAATTCACAAATAAATGATTACAGATGGGTATTGATTTTGTTTCTTTTTTTTTTTAAAGAAATAGTATTTTTCTCCAAGCATAATCCAAAATTTTCATCTTGAAGAGGTGAACACAGAGTTTCAAAATACAATAAAAAACCAATCTTTTGATTAAAGTTCCACTTTCAAAAGACATTTTAAAAGATTGTTTTTATACAGTTGATTTTAACAGTACAAAAAACTCTACATGATACAAAGGTAGCTTTGATGCTAGCATATTTATAACAATGTTTTATTCATGTATTTCTTTGGTAGCTCTGTCACTAAGAATTGAATCAGCTACATACAACTTAATTCTTCCACTGCTAGTTGTGCAATGAGAAGGGTAATATTGCTTTCTGATTGCAGTAAAACAAAATGAAATACATTACCTGTCTGTTCTACTGTAAGTAACAAATGCAATGAGCATGAGATATGACATGTATGGCTACTTTTCAACAGAGATGTCATACATATGGAGTACCTTTTTGTTATACATATACCAAAGATTTCTGTATTTTCCAAAACTGCATCTATGCCTGTGGAGCCTGACTGACCTACTATCCTTTAAACTTGATTACAATAGATATTTTGTGATAACTGTTGTTAAAGGGAAGGAGCATATTATGTACCTAAATTTTAAATTGCTTTTTTAATAAGAATACTATCACAGACTTATGCCCATTCTTCCTTTTGGCTGTCATCTGAAATTTATTTTAGGGTGGCATATGAGGAGAATTTTTTTTAAAGTCTGTAGAAATGAAGAATCAAATGTTAAATTTCACCTCAGATTAAATGAAGATTGCAGTTGAAAACTTTTTAAACTTCTTTGGCAAAGCAGCTTGCCAATGACTATGGATGAAAATCCAGTGTCAGGTGAGAAGTAGAGGATTTTATTGTTTGCAAGGTAATGAATTACTTTCAAAGAAAGTTGCCTTTGCTGTAGAAAAAATGAAGTAAATGACCAACTAAAAAAATGATGCAGTGATAATACCCTTATATTTCAATACCATAAACATGAAAACACACTGATGCCATCTTAACTAGAAGACAAACTCCCAAATTTCATGTCCTGCCACCAGAGATAAGACGACCTGCTATACATTCTAGCTCCCTCCAACAAGCCCTGCATAACAGCGACATATTACAGACTCCCAAAGATAAAGAGTCTTCAATCTTATGTTTAAGTGGGAAATTTTGGAGAGGAAAAAAATCCCAGATAGAGGAAGATGAATTTTATGAGTTAATCTGGACACATAAATTTGACGTTTAATCTGATCCCATCGACATCTTTGGCATTTTGTCCTCAATTTCAAAGGAACCTGGCATACATTAAAAGCAAATAAAGCAGTTTCATATCAGAGGTATTGACTACAAAATCTGTGGCTTTGGAGGCATAGTGGAAATCCTTAATTCACCGTAAGTGTAACATAAAGTTAAGATCTTTGAAACAGAAGAAATTACCACTCTAACCCAAGCAGATGCTGCTCTGTAGCTGTTGTGTAATGCAACAATAGAGATTCTCCTGGTGGTGAAAAGCAATTTTGGAGTTTTTGGTACTACTGTATATGCAAAAGGCAAAGACAAACGCATCACAGATGCTGCCAGAAAAGGCAACAGAAAACAAAAATATATTAGAGGAACAGTTGCAATACAAGGATAGAAGAAAGCTCAGTATATTTCAAGCATAATCTTGGCACTAAGGAGAATTTTTAGAATAGAGAGAATATTTGTTCTGCAAACAAATGAAGATGCATTGAATATTAGAGGCAATTCTTTCATCACTTTTTCTTCCCAACAGAATAAACTAGGAGAATCTCAACACCTACTAACCAGTTAGCTGAAAAGATAGTATGCTATATACTCCCTTTTGGATATAGCTGGACTACAGTCAAATATGACACTGATCCTAATTAAGATTCTGATATTATAGAGGACCAAATAAAATATGACCCTTAAACAACTCAGCAGCATCCAAACCAGTATCTGAAATAGCCTGGTACAGCTCTGTTAAACTGTTCATCGAGAATGCCATTGTTTCACCATTGCAGGCACTGCAAAATGATGCCGGAAGTTCCCTTGGAAGCCCTGCTGAGAGAGAATTATGCATCGCATCTTCTTGACCAGTTGTCCATGGCTTTATTGTGGATTCAGCTACTGCCACAGGCTTTTGGCAGCTGGCAGTATGCACAGTGTAAAGCGTCATTCAGCTTCACTGTCTCAATCACTGTGCTCCACAGAGCAGAAAATTAAGTTCGACAGATTTAAAGGAGGGTCTTGTCATTTACTGTAATTCATATAAATCATTATGTATATGGTTTTAAAATCTCAACTGCAACTTCAAAAGAACTATGACTGAGTCAGTGTGGTTGTTTTGTAACATAATAGGAAAAAAAAACCAAACAAACAAACCCAAATTATGAGTTTAGATCAAATGCTCATTTTCATTCCCATGGACAAAAGCATTGTCATATTTTCTATCTTTAAACATTCTGTCTTTAATTTTCAGATGAGCTTAATTTCTATATCATCTAACCGTAATGAACGTGAATATTAGTGTTTTCTTCCATATTGTAACTGGATAAGAATCTTCACCTGGAACTAGATTTTTATCAGAAAGAGAAGATTTTTACATGACTTTTTAGTATAAAATACGTGTTAGGTTCCATCAACTTTCTGTAAAATTAAACAGTATTCTACTGTATTCTCCTTGGTACCTGCTAATTTCAGGATGCCACATTTACTCTGCTGGGGACAAGTAACTCAGAAGTCAAGCCTCTCCAATGCTTCAGGGATGAAAACTGTCCCAAATCTGGAGAATCCATGAATTTATGTCATGGAAAGCACTGTACTTCCAGTGTTCCCAGGCATGCTGTGAAGCACCCTACCTGAGAAAGACTTGAGTTGCTGGCCCCAACAGACATAACAATTCCTATCTACATAGCCAAATTTTTTCCCTTTCTGTTTCACTGCACAGTCCTTGGCCTCAGCATCCATATTGCACATGTTAGTTTCCAAACAGACCCCTGCTTAGAGCAATCCAAGTAGTTCCCTCAGTGAGACAACCTGTACGCAGAATAAGAGACAGCATGCTCCAGGATCTGTACAGTACACAGGCCAGTTCAGAACGGCCACCGTAAGTCTTCCTTCTTGGCCCCATACTGAAAAGCCTCACAAGAATGGTGAATCTCGGCCTTCAGCCATACTTTCTTTACAACATCAAAATTTTCCATTGGCCAAACACAGCAACTCTGAACCTCAATTCATTTGCAGTAAAAGTCAGAGTAAAATGCAGGGCCTGTGATAATTCCCTTAAACATGATACTGAAAGTGCCACTAAGTGCCAAGAGTTGTCTTTGTGGATTAGCATTTATTGCCTTGAAATGTTTTATGTCCAGTAGGTCTGAAAAGATCTTTTTTATCACTCCAGTACCTCAGTCTGGAATCCTATAATCATGCTGGGCCTCATCTGCTTTGCATCACTTGGCAATTTAGGTTGTGCAAGCTATATTAAGTGTTCACAGACTTTCACAGCAATGGCATGTGCAAGATGTTCCAGCTTACTCACATTGAATCCACTAACTGCAATAGACCAGTAAGGTTTTTTGGTTTTTTTGTTGGTTGGGGTTTTTTTCTTTTTGTTTTTGTTTTTTTTTAAGTAGGTATTATACTCAAATATCCCTTTGTTAAAATGTGAAGATGGAAAAGTTATTCATTCAAATGTTTGGAAATGACAAAATTAATTATTGCTGCATGCACCCTTATGTTCCAAAGCAGCTGAGAGTTCTTAGTGCTTCTGTAAACTTCAACATGTTTTCAAGTCCAACAACCTACTACCTAGAAGTTCACTTGAAAGTCTGACACACTATCACCTTGGCAAAGTCAGAGATAATATACAGCTATGAAAATCCATTAATCCACCACAGTCATGCATTCATCCTTCTACTTTCTCAAGATTCTTTTGTATTCAGTACATGTTCCCTTGGTCACGTAGCATCTACAGGTTAGGGCTTCTCTGCTAGAAACCCTGACGTGAGGTACCACTGGTCCTGCCCATTGGTGTCTCAGCCACTTCTATCTTTTCTTACAGCCAGCAAGCTCTTCATGCAGGTCTTGCCCTGCTCCTCAGATTCTTGATTCTCTTCAACACCAATCTCTTCACAGCAGTCTCTATTGCTTCAGCTCAAAAGTCCTAGTGTCCTGATTGGCTTTGTCCAAGATTTTAACACGCTCCTTTAATGTCATCGAACTAGTTAAACTCTGCACATTAAATAAAATAAAATAAAAACCAAGCTGCCATTCAAACAGAAAACAAAAGATATTAATCATTTGGTATTATCACCACACAGTACATGTGCGCATATGACTAAGACATGAGGGAGGAGAACCATATGTACCAAACTATTTGCAATGCAGACCTAAAGAGGCTTTCCAAGAGAAAAGAAAGAGAGGTTTTGACAAGAGAATCAATATAACATACATATAGACCCAAATGCAGTATTTTCACAGTCCCAGTGGAGATGAGGTTGTATCAGGACCTCCTGGATACAATTTATGCAATTTGGGTTTTTCGTAAGACTGAGGTAACACTTGTAACATTGTGAAAAAAAATATTTTGTGGCGTTTATTTCAGTTTAGTTTAGGAACTGGAGTTGCTCATTTGTGTTACTGACCAGGTGTCAGTAATGGATCAGTAATGTCTATTTCCATCTCTGTACAGCTGACATGTTGCCAGGTTTTTTTCTAGAAATAGACATTACAGAGGCTCACTATCTCTTCTTACCTTCCATTTCAATCACTGCAATCTGCTCTGAACTTAGAAAATATTTGAAAAATTCAGTTAGCATAGAACTAGGCAATATTTCAGAGGCAAACCATTTGGAAACAGCCATCTGTGCTTGATAATGGTTGGAAATTTTAGAAAGATGTTACTTTCCTCCCTTTTTTTGTCAAAAAAATTCTCAAAGTTATTTCACTGGTTCCACTCCTTTTACCCCTTCTGCAGTGGACTTCCTTAGTACTTGTGAAAAAAGAACAGAACTCTACAGTCAAATTTTGTGTGATAGCCTACACAAGACTTTCTTTTCTGTTGACCAGAGATCCTGGCATCCCTGTGCTTCTTCATGCCCCATAGTTATCCCATCTCTTCGAATGCCTCTGCTCTAGTATGTCCCTTCTACTTACTTTTTACTCTTTGCCTCAATCACAAAAATCACACAATCAGTGAGGAAGTCAATACATTGGTTTAGGTGGGATGCAAGTGCCAGCAAGGGCACGTTCACTAAAAATCTATTTCAATAAAATAACATTCTTTCCTTATTCATATAGAGCTTGAATTTTCTGACCACTGGACAAAGTACAAGACTTCTTGCAAGTTTCTGAAGGAGACAACATTTATTATTAGGTGGTTGCTGTTAATTTTAAATAAGGTCAGACATGGTGCCAGCAATGATTTCTTTATTAAACAGTGGACCATTTCTTTTCCTCACACATGTGCCAGATGCTAGATGTCTTCCTAGGTTTTCTTCAAGCTAAAAAGGCGTTTCTTTGGAGTAGATCACTGATTTCAGTTAAAGACAACTGAGGACTCACCATTTTTAAGATGCGTAAGTATTTGGTAGTTCAATAGACCTTATGCAGTTACCAATGTATCTGACCAGACAAAAAAGACACATTTACTTTTCCACTACCTTAGTGTAAGTTTCTTGCCAACAACAATTATTTCCATAAGCACTTCTTCCCACAAGAAAAACTGAAAAGTTCCTTGCATTTACAAAATAAAGACATTAAATTGTTTTTATTTAATATACATGATTGATCCACAAAAGTAAATAAGAATCTGAAGACTAAAACCACTTCCATGTTTCATGGTAATTTCATGTTACTGGAAGCTTTTCTTTACCTATTCCTACTAGGACCTTCCTACTAGAGACAATTTAAGTAGCAAATACTTCATAACATTCAAATAGTAAACATCCATCTTACTCCAAAAGATGGTAAAATTACCATTCATATTGTTTCACTTAAGACCACACATACACTGACTATTTCACTGCTTTTCTTCCACTCCCTTCCTCCAAAATATTTAAACAAACATTAGAAAACCTTGTTAGTAGTATCAACTCAAACTCAGAAAGCTGTTAGTTCAATGTCTACACACTCCAGTCACTGACCTGAATTATAAGAGACTAACTTCAAAACCACTGACTGAAAACTAATCTTAAACACTGTGCAAGTGTAACAGATCCTGTGACTATACCTCTAGAAGAAATGCATTAGAGACGCACCAGAAAAAAAAAAGTCACAAAAATCGCCCCAGAATCATTAGGTGTCACATTAACTCAAAGATAAGTTTCTTTTTTTGCAGGCCAGTAGCCCAAGGCAGCTCCTCTCCAATTTAATGTGTTACTGAAGCTCAAAACCAGTAACCTCGAAGTTCTCTGGCACACAGTAATGCCACAGCAGGGCAGTTCTCTCACAGAAAGGGGTGCTGTGGCTAAGCTACCAGCCTGGTATCAAATACATTAGTTCTGCTCTTTACCCAACAGAGACACACTGGCCAATAAAGAGAAAAAAGAGCTGGCCCACTTGAATCTGTGGGTCCTTCCCCAGGTTCTCAGAGTTCCCAGCTCCATCCCACTACTTTGTGATGTCAAAAAGCAGACTGTTGGCACAGGGCACCTCACTGTTTCCAGATGCCAGACAAGGATCATCTCTGCTCCCTGAACCGTGAAGCCTGAGAAGACACTGAGTACTTCAGCCACATATTCAAGTTTCAAGACAGTCCACAAATAAACATTAATGCTTTCTGTTCACAGGTACTGATGCAATGGAGCTGAGGATTTTTGGGTGCTGGGAGAGTCTGACCTTTATCAGAAAAAATTTTTCTTATCCCCTAATACAGGTGACAGATTAGCATGTACAACTGTAAGACCACTGACCTACCAAAGCGCAGGGGAGTAGAAGCAGGTGCGACCTGTCTCTGAATCTGGACAAAATCAATGCAGTCAAAGTGCCTCAAGATAGTCAGCTTTGCTGGCTAAAGAAATCAATTTCTTGCTACCTTTGAGCTCCTTCTAATAATTTCTTTGATACAGGCACTCGCTTTACAGCTTTTTAAGTCCATTTTCCTGCTAGTTGCCATTCATCTCCCGGCTATTAAATGGCTTACCTAAATGAGTAAAAAGTCATATCTATTTCTACATTGAGCATTCCCAAAATATGTCAAGTATGCACAATATCGCAGGTCTGCATCTTCAGGTAAAAATTAGCAAGTCATCCTGCCTTTAGCTTTAACTACAGCCCTTGTTTTAAGCCAAATTCAGGATGGCAACAACTATGGACAGCTAATGCCTTTGGCATGACTCTGTATGAAAATTCAGCATGACCTTGGGATGCTCAGAAGGAGCAAAACAGGGTATTTTTTTCACAGCATGGCCATATACACATAGATATCATCCTGCTCCGCTGCTGCCCAATATTCTGTGCAAATCAACATGGTACCCATTTTCTCAAATTCTTTTACAGAGAAATCTGGTTACCTCCCACAATTTTAATTGCAGTATTATCAACATCTCAAAAAAACTATGGTTTGAATACACACATTTTGCTCTAGTCCTGCGATTTTTCAGTCCCATCATGTATCCCCTCATTATATCAACACTGATCAAAATAAAAAAAAAACCAAAACCCAAATAACAAAACAAAGAGTTAACTTTTCTGTAAGAGCTGTCCTCTTCACTTTGAGCATGGTTCTGTTTGTTCCTGCCTGACAGAACAGAGTGCATCAAAGAGAAGTAATAATGTATTTTGGCAGCTACAGCTAATAAAGAAAGCATCTACTTCAAGACAGCAGACTAAGATTAAGTTCATCATGTCCTAGCCAAGAAAACGTGCAGAGAGGCATGCTTACAGTAAAAGCAAAGCTGGAAGCTTAGTCCACAAATTTCAGTTAGCAACGAAATTAAAATAGTGAGGAAGGGAAAACAGGTCTTGAAAGAGGTTGTGTAACTGTTTAAAAATAAGTTTGAAATAGACAGTCACTCCTGATCTGTGTCACAGGTATCAGCTAGTTTCATGCATGTCTACCTGAGAACTGAACCAGAAATTATTTAAGAGGTGCTTTAAAGTCAACTGCAATCACACAGGATTAGCCTTCAGTAACATTTCTAGCTTAAGAGTCCTCACAAAAACATTTATAAAAATTAAGTAGCTTCTCCCTCATGCCTGACTTATCTGTATATAAAACATAACAGGAGAGGGGATGGTCTTAAATTGCAAGGAAGTCTCTGCTTTGAGTGACACAGTGAAATCATTACAGCTCAGAAATCATTTCAGATATGGCAACTCAGGTTGCTTTTAAGAACGTGCAAGTGCATGTAGAAGCAAAACTGAAGTCAGTGGCATGATCGCGTGGTCTGGTTTCCCTCTGTACTCCAATATATTTTAGCATTTAAATTCAATCTTTCTACAGTGTTGATGCAGAGGGTATAGACCTGGGGCTGAAGCTCTTCAAAGCCCCCCTCTCTACAATCATGTGCCTTACTGCTTTGTATTTCAAGAGCTAATGACAACATGCACACAATTAAGTTGTCAGAAGCACCCATAACAACTCAGAGACAATCTCAGCATATTGGATTTTGCTTCTATGGACTGTTGTTTGCACCTTTCAAACAAGTACCACAAATCCTGGAGCTTCTTTATAGTCAGAACTGACTCACTTTGCTTCTTCATTTCTTGCTGCTATTGTTATACTAGCACCTTCCCCTCAAAAAAGAAAAAAAAACAAATTAAGTAAATTCCTGTAAAAGGTGTGTGGTATTTTAAACTGCAGGATGGCATTTAAATACATATTTAAACAGAGTGTCCACTGCCGAAAGAAGCAGGAAAAAAATGTGTAACTTCAATAGCTATCCTAAATTCAAAAGCAAATATGACTACTAAAATTATTATTCTCAGGAACAACTTTAGAGTAATGGAAGTAAGAATCATCTGAAGTCAGCAATATTTTCCCATGTCTGAACCCAGAGGACCGCTTAAAGCACTGAGCATTCTTCCTAGTTCTTATGAAATCAGCATGAATTGAACTGAAATATGCCATTGGCCTATGATATCAAGATAGAAAAAAAATATTGTCAGGTAAAATTGTAAAAGTAGTTACATCTATTTAGCTATTATTATTCTTCAATAAATAATAAAAAATTATCAGAAAAGTTTAAAATCTGTATCTTTAACATGGTACCCTTCACGCAATAATGAAAGAGACTTTAACTTGCATTTAACTGTTACTTGCAAATTCATGCAACACCATCTTATGTAGCCAAAAATACAACAGATAAGACCTGCACAGTCCAGTTTAAACTGCAAACAGCCAAAGTCATCAAATCACTCTGCTGATCAACCTAATGTGTACAAAACTTCAGTGCACACACTGCAGTTATTTTAAACACAGCATGTGGGCACAAGCAATAACCACCTGTTAAAGTACTGATGCTCCTACACAACATTTCAAAACACATTTTCTCTCCAGTACTGCCAGTAGTTATTTTTGGCACACGCTCCTATTTTGTAAACCTATTCTCCTCTACTACCTCCACTATTATCTCAACCTAGCATTTTTCTTCTGCTCTGAAACTACATTTTGAACACAGACAGAACCAAAACCCAGAGTCTTTCTGAGAAGCAAAGAGGTATGCTGGGACTGTTGCTACAGTATTGTAAATTTAGGGTAATGTGATGTTGGATTTGCCCTGTATAGGAGATAAGAAAAGTCCAAACCAAAGGGACTACACTGACAGTAAAAACAAGTAGATTCATTATGAGGAAGAGTCTAAATAAAATAAGAAACCACCAGCAATTTGCATTTAAAAGAACAATGGTCATTTGCTTTTAAAAGAAAAAATACCAACATTGGGTAAACATATTTTTGCAATGTAATCATGATCAATTTTATTCAGAAAAAAATGCCACTTGAAACAATTTTCTTTACTAAGCTTCTTAGAAAAAAAATAATTTTATAAAATGTGCTTAGCAAGATTTAAACAGAAAAAATTATCAGGCCATTTGCCTTCATGTACAATTTGATCAGATAGCATGTAATAGAGGTGACAAAACGCTTTGAATTTTCCTTCAAGACTTGAATTTCTGCTAATTTTCTTATGCAAATAAGAGCTAACTGGTTACTTTTAAAATTCCATCTCTTTTGACTACAAAAACTCTAAATAGATTATTCGTAGCTCTCGAGTTTAAGTCGTTTTGAGTGTATTCTCATCTCAGTGCACAGACAGCTATGCATAAGCCTCTAATTAAGGATAAACTGCCTCTCATTGAAATGAGAATATACGCCTAAGGGTTTCTGAATTAAATTCCTGTTTTGTTATTCATCCAAATTATTTTACGTTTTCATAGCATATTAACTTAGTCTCTATAACTTCATGGTACAGGCAGATATGCTTCTCATAATCTACAGCAGCATATGAAAACATGAAAGACTATACAGTCTTAGCAGTCAACACATATGTTATAAGATGTTGGGCTGGAAGATGCATTTGGCAAGACAGTTTTGCTACATGTCAGGACTTTTATCAGTGCTCAAGGATTGTTTACTATTTGTCAGGGCTTTTCTGTTATTTTTTTAATACAGCTTAAGGTACATTCTGCCAGACAGAGAAGATGGGAAAGAAGATGTGTTTGACAGAAAAAATGGAATGTCTGATAAAAACCCAGGCTAAAGAGAGACAGAAACAGTACAAAAGCGCAGGTTTAGCTCTCATTAATCCAAAGCTTGGCTGTTTTGCTGCAGGGTCCAGCATACCCTAGAAATACATATTATCTAGATCCTATTTTTTTTTTTATTTGAAGTATCTATGTAAACAATTTGTCAGTTTGTGTTACATTTCCCCTTTACCTCCAAAGAGAGGATGCTTGTTTAGCAGCCTTCAGCTACGAACTATAAACTTTTCAGTTTAAAGCTATTCTCATTTTTTCCTTTGCCCACTCTCAACAAAGTTAGAAAACAATTAACTAACCAACAAATAAAAACATGCTTGAAATCAAAACCTCACATCCCTTTTTTGTTTTCCAACCTTAATAATGGGCAACTAAAAATTACATACATGGCAATGAGACATGAAGGACACATGAAAAAGAGGAACTTTTTTTCTTCTTTGGTAAACCCATGTGCTTCTGAGGCTAATAGGAAGAGTGAAAAGTGAAAATTTTAATGTTTGTTTTGGTGGGGTTTTTTTCCCCTTCTCCATCATTCTACAATTCATCTTACTGCTATAGTATGCATTAGGGAGAAATTTGTATAACACTCTCTTTCTTTAAAACTCCCTCAGAATAACAAAAGTATTTTAAAACAAAGTACTTTAAAATTTTCTTACTGTATGTTTAATATATCCTGGTTTGAAAAACAAAAACAATCTGTAAAGCAGTGGCCAGAATCATTTGATCTTTGATTTAAAACAAATGCAAAAAAATAATGTGATATCATCTGTAGATTAGCATAGACTTTCTTCTGCTTATGAAGGTCTCAGATCTATTGGTTGAATAGGTCCATACTCAATTGGAATGTGACACTGTGCTGAGCATCTCACAGCAGGTCCCAAAAATTCTCAGTCTTCACAAACATCAGTAGGAAATGAAATCTCTAAGTCCGTAGGACAGGCCTCCTAAAAAGATGGTACTTTAAGACTGCTACCAGGACAGATTCTTTCCAACAATATTATAAAGCAACATTTGTCTTTACCATTTATCGTGTATTTTGGTTTAAAAAACCTAAACAATCAATACAACTGCAGAATTTCACAAAGGAAATAAAATCCTTCAGCTATATTGCTTCTTTCTTTAAATGCGAGATGCTCCAGGATTTACTGAGATATCTTGCACATAATCAAACCCCAAGCTAAGTGGGAGAAAATGTTGCTTAGAGGATAATATTCAGATACCAATCTGGTTTAGAAGTCATTATCTTCAGCGAGATTAACATTTATCTAAAATTCTAAAAATATTTATAAGCAGAAAAGCAGAATTTATAGTATATTGAAACACATTTTATGCTTTAGATTGTAATGATTTGGACATTTCAAATGCGTTGCTGTGCAACTGCCTCTAAAAGTTTCACACAAATTTTTATTAAAATACTGAACCTACAAAAATAAAGCTTTGTATACTGGCAATTCTTTAGCTTACATTAGCTTACATTTCCCACTCATTACAAAATAGAAACACGAAAGTAATATTAAATCCAGTGGCTTTCCTTGACAACAATTTTTTTTAACGTTTTAAAGAGAGTGAAAACAGTTTTTCAAAGTCATAAAAAGGGATCTGGTTATCTAGCTTTTATTAAGTTTAATAGGCAAACCAGAAAAAAAATTTCAGTGTTGATGTTTAATGTCTAAGATCACAAACGACTGAACTCCCCAGGCCAAACTTTCTTACTGTCAATTTCAACATATTTTGCATACTCCCTCATGAAGTTTCAGTAAGCATTATAGCATCTGTTTCCGGGATAAGAAGAGTATATAATTTATCAAGCATGCACACTCAGACAGGAATTTGGTTCTGAAACACAATGAGTTAAAAGCACTTAGATACTCTCCAGAACCATTCAGCTTGAGGGCAAGAAGATGAGTAACACTTGTGCATCGCATCAGAAATAGCGGTGTGCACTGGACTAATGTAACTCACAAGGATGCATCATGCACCAAAACCTTTCCGAGTTCGTATTCTGTCAGGACAGTTATCTCGCTGCACTGGCTCACAGTTTCGCAACTGCAGAAAAATGTGCCTTTCCAACAGCCTTTGGTCTCGGCTAAGAGATTCGTCCCCTCTTCTTTTCTAATCTGATTCCCTCAAGATACTTTAAAGCACAAAACTATTTTAAGCAGAAAACTAAAACATACAATGCAAAATATTCCCCAAACTCAAATGAGCTGGCTTCTGATATTGTATGTTATCCAAAGGCTTGTTCTGACTGACTTCTGCTGTTCACCAAGGTGTCAAAAATGAGCAAATAAGAGCCCTGAGGCAGCAAGGGAGCTCACAGCCACTAAGGACAGCAGCGTGTCAGAGTGTCAGCATCTTTGCTTCATCAATGGGCAACAGGAACACCTCTTAAAAACAGACAGCTACAGTACTGACTACTGCATTTACAGGTAATTAGAAGAAATTCAAGCAATTCTGCTCTTCAGTGGTAGTGCTTAAAATCAGAGTGGTAACTGAAATAGACATGAAAATGAGAAAAGACAGGCATTACTTTAACCACACAAGCAGTATACTTTGAAATCCCAGGGGGTGAGAGTAATATTCAGTAGGGCATAAAAACCCCAAGCAAAAGGAGGTCTTCAACATTAGTTTTATACTCAGGCTTAAGTAAGATCTGTAACTTTGCTGCCTGTGGATCAAGAAAAGTATCTATAAATCGAGCTTCATACCTGCTGAGCACATGCTGTGCAGGCCAGATTCTGCTGCAACAGACACTGAAACATAAACCCCTGCATGCTGCTCTGAAGAAAGAAAGCTAAGAACTTAGATCATCAAGATAAACTGACAATATTATGACTCCATAGCAAGATTAATGTAGTCATATAATCTGATGTAATACCCATCTTCAAGATTGCTTTTAAAAAGTCCTAACCCTAACCCCTGAACTCCAAGCCTAGAAACTACTGAAGCTTTATATCCTACATTTATAGGATACTTCCACACTTTATATGTTTACATACAGGTAAATCCTTGTATGAATACGTGCAGGAATCAAAAGGAACTCCGCATACAAGCTTTTTAGTCAGAGATTGTTAGTATCTGTCATTACTGGCAAGGTGTCCAAACCCTGTGTCATCAAATATGTTAGAGTGAGTTCACCAAGTAAAAAAATAAATTCAGTACAGGTTTAGAAAGAATGCCTAAAAATATGTGAAGAGAGTGCACATTTCAGTCCCTTGGATAGTTTTAATATTCATCAGAACAGCCTTCAGGTTTAACACCACTCCCAAGGTCAGGCAAACACACAAGTACAACATGCCTCTCTTCACTATAGCCAGACATTGAGTTCTATACTGGGACTAAAGATTTCTTATATTTCTTTGATATTAAAAAATTCAACTATTAAGTTAAGAGTAGGATCATGATAGCATAAATAATAGTCATACACATATAAGATATGAATTAAAAATACTGCGGCCCCTCAAATTATACACTTCATTAGAGTATGTTTTGAATCTCAGAAGCATGTATGTTTTAGTTTGATGGATTTCATGTACCAGCTTTCACAGCATGTTCTTTCCACTGCACCATGAATTTGCTCGAGGCTAATGGCTCCTAAGGGAACTGACATTTTATTTGTATTTTTTCAGTAAGTTACTGAAAATGATATTGTCATGAAAGAATCACATACTTTATGCTCTAAATGCTTGGAAAAAGAAATAGCAGTAAAAAAGGATTGCATCTTGCAATCTTTTTTTTATTTCATTACATTCAACTATCTGAAGTACTTCTCTTGATTCAGTCAGTGGACTGGACTACACTCCATACAGAAGTAGAGTACATACCATGCAACTGAGCCATATGCATCTATTTGTCAAGGAATGCAAGTGACAAGTGCAATGACCAGTCATTTGAAGGACAGAAATGTAATTTTTCCCATTGGGATCAATGTAATAGAGGTAAGATGTGTGCAAGCTTTAAACAAAGCACACAGTTTAAATGTATAGGGAAACATACTTGGCACAGAGGATGGAGCGGTAGGAGAAAGCACATTAGGATTGTCAAGTGAAGGAAATGCTAGGTTTTTAGAACAGATCTCCATTCCAAATGATCTCAGCTTCTTCTTCTAGAAGACTGGATGACCATTATTGACTTTTCCATCCTTGGTGTGACAAGCAGCATCTTAACTGCAGTAAGGCAAGCGGTAATTATAATGATGAAAAAAACCAAGCTGTATGGAAGTAAGGAGCAAGACCGCTCACAGTAAGAGAGTTAGTAACAACACGTGTTCAATTTCACAGAACCAGCAGTGGAGATTTTCAGGTGACTGATCTTGCGTGAAAACAGAGCTTTACCAAAATGCCAGGATCTTAAATTATATGTTCTTAAGCCCCAGCATGTAACTCCCTTCTTAGTAAGAAATCAAGTGAAAATTGCTTCTTAGCAAAAAAAGAAGTCAGCAATGCATTTCTGAGATAACCTGCCTCTGGATTATACCTTTAGATGGGTATAAGACTGTATGGTCAGCTGTAAGTGGATGACTGAACTCAGGTATACTCTTGCTAGTATCTCCCCAAGAAGAGAAACACTATTTTTCAAAAGGCATCTGTCTGCATGGCTCAGAAAATCCATTTGTAACTAGAGGTGTAATTATACAGTGCCACATTGCAGCTCCTAAGCAGGAAGGCATACAGCCTAGAGATGTTTTAAGATCTTCCTTTTAAAGTAATCTTTATCGGTTATATTTTCACAAAGAAAAACTGTCTTCACCAGCATCTGGAAAACTGTCATAGAAAACTGTCAAGAATATTTACATGCACTGTTCTATATGATGTTACTGTTAAAAAGCCCATCGGTAGGACTAACTCTTGCTTCTGTGTATTTTTAGTGCCACAGACATTAACAAATCTGAAATAACATTAAAGCACAATTCACAATAGAAAATCTTTTGTCAAGTGACTCTTCAGCTCTCATGATATGCTTCTCCCAGATGTTTTCCTGAGTCAGGAAAGCATGAAGGCCTATCTCAGAAAATATCACTGTAAATTCCATCTGTTATTCTTATATGCTAGCATAGGTAGTCAAAGGGACCACCAGCCAGAATATTGGGACTAAGCAAAACTTACTCATATGTCACACTCCAATGTTAAATTAAAATGGAATCACAATAAAGCACATGAAACATAGCAATGAATGTTTATAATGAAAAAATATTTTGATAGACAAGAACTGTAGATTGCAAAGGGAATACATTCAGACTGTAGAGAGGTAGCTCATTAATGCAAGAGAAATATTTGTTAAAGCTTGATGTAGGTATAGATTCATTGGCTTTTAGGGGCAAATTTCATGGCATTCATCCAAGCAAAATGCCGAGTGAAGTGAATGAGTGTTTTCCCTAAAGACTGCAACATTTGGCCCTTAGAAATAGAAAACATTCAACATTCATTGGATTAAGTGAATTCAGTAGTAAATTAATTTACGCAAATAGCAAAGAAAAGAATTCTGTTACTAGCTAATTAAAGTTAATACGCTTCTAAAATTCTACTATATTTCTACATTTACTTATAAATTAAGTATGAATATCATAGTTTAGTTACTTAGAAACCCATACCAACCTTATAATAGCTACTGGCACAACCTAGTTAAATTGTTGGTATTTCACTGCAGATCCTGCAGTTCAGTCTGTAACTTGGTATCTAGGAATAAAATGTTGCATAAAACATTTCTAAGCTGGTGAATTTAGAGAACTAATAGAATTCAGGCTATAAAAACAGATACTGCATGGACAAACTTTACATACAGATTAGAGGCATCATACCTATGAAAACTGAAATAAATTGGTTTAAATTCATCTCCTGCATATGCTATAAAATGAGATGGCTTCTCATATCACAGTCCCAAAACCAGACATCACTGAAAAAGGAAGACTCCCACTGAGACCAAAGCAGACAAATGTTTAGCACATTTAATCCTAAAATTGAGGATCCAGTTTCAGCCCTCCTGCCATAGGCACGGGCACTTTCCACCAGACCAGGTTGCTCAAAGCCCCATCCAATCTGAACTGGAACACTTGCAGAGATGAGGCATGACAACTTCTCTGGGCAACCTGTTCCAGAGCCTCACCATCCTAATTTTTCCCTAATGTCTACTCTAAGTCTACCCTCTTCTAGTTACAAGTCATTTCCTTGCCATGTCAGTACATGTCCTTGCAAAAAATCCCGCTTCAGCTTTTCTGTAGGCCCTCAGTACTTCCAGTACTGGAAGACTGTTCTACTCTAAGGAATTCCCAGAACCTTGTCTCCTCCAGACTGAACAAACTCAACTCTCTCAGCCTGTCCTCATATAGGAGAGGTGTTCCAGCACTCCAATCATTTTCAATGACAATGATGACCAAGACTACAGGTAAGTTGGAGGGTTTGGTGATCTCTAGGGGAAAGACTGTTGGTGGGAATGTAGAGATTTGCTTGGGAAGAAGGAAGAACGAAGCACAAATCATAGAGCCTTAGCATCAGACAAGAGGAGGCAAAAAGTTCATCTTTACAGGAGTCACTGGAACCTACCCATCTCCCTCATTCTTGCCCACTCAGGCATAACCTTCTCCTAAAGCATCCCCTCCCCTTCAGCAGCAGCAGCCACCATGCCTCCTGGGCTGCTGAACTGAGAGCAGGCAGCTCTGGGACAGGTATCTCGGACGCATACAGGGCAAGCAGAGCTGTGGTACTGTCAGCTCTCAGCGCAGGTAGAACAGCACACTCTTCACGTCTGCAGGCTGGCTTCCCAGGCAAGCACCATACTTGGCCTACATCTAAGAAAATATCTGTCCTTGCACGTCATGGGTTACAAGTGACTTTCAACTACATGCAAGCCATGACTATGAGCCTTCACTGACATTCTGTACTCAGCCAGTTACCTATATTTCTCTCTCAAACAATGAACTCCCTAGTGTAAACAGAAATAGTCTGAATTACTCCCCAAGGACTAACATGCTTGCACACTGATTTCTTTGCACATTGTAAAGCTAAACTTCTTTCCATTTCTGCAAATCAAGTCCTTCTCTGAACTTTAGATATCTCCAAAACATTGACTCATTCCTTAGCATACTCCTACACTTCATGTCAGAGTTGGCAACGAAATGCTAAACCACAACAAATCTGAAGACTTAACTTTGACGAATGCAAACTCCCCCTAGATAATAGTGCTACTTTCACCAGTCAGTGGTCTCCCTCACTTGATATCCTGTTCATGTCAGTTCTTCAATGTTCACGTTTCAGTAAGTTCTCATGTGGCATTGTAAGTGCTTTATTTAAGCTCATATTGATATCTGCTATATTTTCTTGCATTAAAAACTACTCACAGATTATTTTTAAAGGTAGAGTTTGTTTAACAACATCTGCCTCAGCAAAGTCCATATAAAATTCCATTAAACCTTTTACAGACCTCCTGACTAGTTTTTCTATTCAGTAATATTTTTATATAAGTATTTACAGACTGTTAAGTCAAAATAAATGTCTTGCAGTTGCTCATATTTAAATGAAGGGGGAAAATATCACCAGCTATTCCAAATAGCCATATCACTTCAACCGGTACACACTGACATACAATCTGTGGTCACTAACATTTTTGTCCCTGTTATGACTCACTTTTGCTTTCAGGCAGCTGACAGAAACAGACTCTCTAATTCTTAATTATTTCTGGGGAATGACCATTGCATCCAGCTAAATCAGGAAACACCTCTTACTGTTTCTTTTTTCTTGTGCCACTAGTTTCAAATAACTTCTTCCATGATAAAAGGAACCCTAACCCTGAACTTCTCTGTCCAGTAACTTCTCTATGTGCTTTTCCCAGTTCTTCTAAATTTTCTATTCTGAAAGTGAACACCTGAAACATATTACTAATACACCTTCACTTATGTTTCTATTTAAATAAAAATGAATGAGCTTTTGAACACTCAATTCCAAGCAGTTTTTACAACTTTATTTTAAAATAAAATTAATTTCTCTAGTAATTACAACTTGCCAACTACAGAGCAAAGCATTTAAGGCTGTCACATCGGTAACAGTATTTGCTTCCCACTATCGACCTCTGAATTTCTCTGAATATTATCTTTGCTCGTAACACTATAGAAATCTCTATCCACACTAAATTCTGTCTTCGGAGTGACCACACAGGTCTCTTTTCACAAACAATAGAGTTTCTTTTATTGGCCCCCAGCCCCACAAACAGATTTTATCTAGCAACACCTTTTACCTATTACTCTTTCTTGCAAGTCTATGGCATGACTAATTAATGATTTTCTCTTAAAGGAGCTGTCAGTACATTTAATGAAGACACTGCACATTATTGCCATTGGCAAAAAAAAAACCAAAAACCAAACAACAAAAATCCCCCAAAGCAAAAAAATCAACAACAGCAAAGCCTAGCCTTGCAAAAGACTATAGATGTAACATCCAGCCGAATTTGTGTTATTAGCAGGTGCTCTGGTTCAGACAATTAAAAGTAATTATTGACATGATGATGTCTGCAAAAATAAAAAAGAAATAGAAGTGCACTTGAGCATCCCATACAATGTTTTTGCACATTAAATGAGAAGGACACATTTGACCTCCTGTGGTAGTTTTGGCTTTAGCTTTAGCCAGGCCTCAACTTAGTAGGCCCTGAAAATGCTGTGTAGATTAGAGGGGACAAGCATCGCCTGACTTAAGCAACCAAAGAGATATTTCATATCATCTAATCTCACAGAAAGTAAAAAAAACAGGTGTAGGAGGGACTTTAGCCAGTGCCCTTCATGTCTGACACTGCGTGAACATGTTATCACCATGCTGGTAGCACTGGGCCTTGTCACCACTTCACAGCTGTTTGGTTTGGGAAGTACTTTTTTTTCTTTTGTTGTTGGTTTCCCCCTCTCTTGTCCAGTATCTTTTCGGGGGAGTTTGTTGGGGTGTTTCTGTGGGCTGAGGTGGTGGAGGTCTGTGTTGTTTGGGTGGGCGACTCCGTGGTTGTTGTTTTTTCCACATTTGTATATATGTGTGTTATATCATATTCTGGTTTTAATTGTTTCCCTTTTGTATAAATAGAGGAAGCTTGCTGGTTTGGGCTTTGGTTTGGTTTTTTTTCCTTGTCCTTCCCTTTCCCTAGGTGGGGACTGACAGACTACTGGGCAGTTGGCATTTTGCCAAACTAAACCAAAACTCCTCCCAACTTCATTTATCAATGTTACATTGTCTCTCAATACCTCTATGGCACCTTCAAACTAAACGCAGATTGAGACCTTGAGGAGTGTTATACAGTGCTGCACCACAAATTATTGATATTTAAAGGACTTCTGAATACAATGCTAATTATTAACGACTATTATGATACATGTAAAACTGATTTATGGAAATGATGTAAAAACATCTCTCATTTAGAAGTAGCCATAGGGTCAAAGTGGAGACTACACAATTTATAAATTGTCATATAATTCTTTCTCCCTCTACACAAGAAACTATTGCTAAAGCAACACTACTTTAGGGCTAATAATTTATCTATTGCTCTTTTCCAATTAACATATTCATAAAATATAGGGAATATAAGATCACAGATTTGTAAAACAAGTGAATGAAACAAAAGTGACAAAAGCCCCAACACAAAGTTGTATCTTCCTCCTTAAAGAAAGCTGTTAACTTCAAACATAAACATTAGCTTCTTTAATATTTTGAAGTTATTCAGAGAAGAAAAAAAAGTAGAAGAGGGTGTGCAATAAACCTAAACAGAAAAAGGAGATCAGGAAATAAAATTAGGACCTTTTATTACAGTTGGCTGTGCTTTAGACATACTTCATTTGGATTTTTTTTGTAGGTAGAGATTTCAAAACAAAAATTTCACTGGGACACTGAAAATTGTATTTTTCTTACTTTACTTTCCTTATCTAACCTGTAAATCAATAAACTAGTTATTTCTTAAGAAAAACTTTGTAGATCTTCATGATTAAATCCTTCAGTGAAGTTACTATGGTCACAAAGTATTTAATATATCTGGAATATAAAACATAATATGAAATACCACACTTTAAAAAAATCAAAACAACTTTGGAATACTATTATAGCTCTTTCCCTCTTTAAAACAAATATTCATTGTCATAAAAACAAGACAAAAAAATAAGTCCTATTACACTGTAGCAAAGTAACTACCTCTACAACTGTAGCCACCAGGTGTTGATATGTTAGAAATTGTTAAGCCATTTGCTTCATTTTAATAGATATCATTTTCTGATTATAACAATAACTAGGAATATAACCAGGAAAGTAAAATGCTAGTGTAAGCACATCTTGGGAATTGACATGACAATTCACTTATATTTTTTTAGACCTACTCAGAAGTCAACAACATTGAGATCAGGAACAATGTTAACTAATGAGATCAGACCTGCAAATGACTTCATCTTGTTTAGCTTCTCAGAGGACAATAATAGGTTTCCCTGAGCCCATGCTATATCCAGTCTGATCACATATACACATTGAAGTCTCTGTTCCTGGGTGATTCACTATGATTTCAAGACTTCATTAACAAATTTCAAATAAAATTTACCACCTGTTTGAGTCTTTCTGATAGCTCTAACATGGCCGTAGCAGATCAAAACAGCTGTTCTCAAATTCAGAGTCTACCTGTGGGAAATTCAAAGTCCACAGGGAGTTGGATCTGTGATGCAGTTTATGAAAGTTTTTAACACCCACTCAGAGCCAAACCTGCAGAAAATTAAGCATTTGGCACAAGCAGTGACATTGAAGGACCTTTACATTCACTGTCTTGCCCCTACATTTTACTGAGCAATGGGGTTTACTTTTGCTTTAAGTAAATACTAAAGTTAATTATTCCTCAGTCAACATAAACTTCTCAGGTCAACACATTTTGGCACATATCTCTCTTAATGTATGACTTAATGTATGAAGTCATAAGTGTTTATTACTCAAAAGGGAGTAGAGATTTGTTTCAGCAGCTCATAAAAAAACTTGGTATTTTATGTAGCATAAAACCATGCTGAACCAAATTCTGCTAGCTACGTGAGGAGGAAGCCAAACTTTGCCAACCTTTACTAATAGTCTTTACAAGAGTACTGCAGGCTATTGCTATACAGAGAATTTATCAAAAAAAGTGTCCTCAAAGGAGACATCATCTAGTATTCATTAAGCAACAGAGCTGTAATGGCATGAAACAGAAGAATCTTAGATGAAATTAGTTAAATTTTGGGATCCCTAGTCAGATAAATTCTATGGGGTTTTGTGTAACGGAAGACTGGCTCTTATTGAAGTAATATGGGGAAGTGAATTTGGTTATACACCTCAAAGTCCTAGGATGCAAGGATATCACTGATGACCTAGTTTTATACTTATCAGAGAACTACACAACTTTCCCTTTATCTCTTACCTGTAGGACACCCGATAGAGGAAAACAATAATCAGATGATTGTGATTGTCTTGCTGGCCTCCATGGAGAGCCCATGACCACCCTGAAAGGTGTCATTTAGGTACGTGAAAACACAGGTACAGTGTGGCCAGCAAGATCTTTAGAAATATAAAATATATTCTAAACACTAGCCTAAATAATCCAGGAAGGTAAGGTTCAGGGAGTGCAGTCTGACAGTAAAAACACTTCATCAAGTATATTGATTATTAAATATATGACTAAGTAAAACGCAGCTTGATCTTTTGTCTGACTATATAAATCCATACCTATCACCTAATTTGTTGGATTTGGTGCTTTTTACTGCCTTATATCTTCACAGGGCAGTGATAATAAAGGGCAAGAGTAATAATGGTTTTCTACAAGATGACATCACACCAATATCAATCCATCTTGTGGCACTGCAACAACATGAACATTAACTAGATAACATTTACAGAATTGCAGAATATCAAAGAAAGCAAAATTTGGCCTCCATTCTTGCCACCTTTCAGGTAAAAAAAAGATGAACTTCTTAACAAGGTTACCCCTGAGTGCCACAGAAACATACAGAGTTGCAGGAAAACTCAATTTATGAACCAACATAATCCAAAAATATCCAAACACAGGTCTGCTGAGATTGAGACAACATTTGTGTATCTGTATGAGGGGTTTGTAACTTTTATGTATATATATGTATGCAAATTTGCAACATGAATTGAGGTTACAATTTGTGTACTTGACTCTTTTCATGATAAAATCAGATCGTCAAGAAGTGAATTTTGAGGGTCACTAAAATCAGATAGAAGGCATTTGATTACATATTGTGTTTGTATTACAAGTCACATAATGTTGTTCTTATTTTAAAATCATTATCTATTTGTATATCTGTACGCAGTCTGAGCTCTCCTTTCCCAAATGAGCAGTGTTTCTAAAACTAGCTCCTATTTTGACATTTCATCCACTAATTCACAGGATAAACTGAGCTCCTCTTGCTTGCTCTGAAGAAAAGACCTTACAGGACTATGCCTCAGGAGTGTAAGCAATACAAATCTTCATAGTCAGAGTGAGAAAAAGGAGGCAACTAATGCAATTCCAGCTACCAACATGTAATGCTTCCAATGCAGCATCCTTTCGCCACAGTGGTCCACAATAAAAGTGATACTGTTCTTGTGTGCTTTAACCTAGGCCACAGCTCACAACACAGCATCACATTATCAAGTCTAAAAAGTCATCAGATGCATAACACAAAAATTATTTCCAACAATCAAATGTTTATGTAAGAACAGTACCTTCACAGTTTGATAATACACATTTGAAAAAAACCCACCACATATTTTATTGGTGTGATTCTGCATGCACTTGATACAAAGCTCAAGTCATTACCCTTGACATATTCCCTTAAAACGGTCCATTGGAACAAATGTGAGATGCAATCACTTCCAATGGCAGACAAGTTGGAATCCATTGAATTTCAGCAAATCTCTGAAGTTTCTATATACCAGATTTTCCTTAAGCCTTATCATCATACAGTTACTGTAATAAACCATTTTCGTACACTAGTTCCAAATGCATTTTTTCCATTTTATCATTTCTCTGAAAAGAATCTGAAAATAGGTCATAATTTCCACGCAGTTGCTTAAAATGCATGAATTTTCACCCAGTGTGTTTGAAAAGGTCTTTTGCAGCTATGTGAGACACACAGGAATATTAAATATTCAAGGTTTATTTTGATATAAAACAATGAGAATTAATTTATTTATGGTCCTTAACAAGATGTGATTATAAAAGAACAATAGTTTCAATGCTACAAAGGAACCACCAAAATGATCACAAAGGTACTTTATTTGGGTCTGTTTGAAACCCATGTTAGGATCTGTCAAATTACATTAAATTTGTATTAATTGCTGAAGCTTAAAATCCATTTATTCTTGATAAGATTGCAGTTCAATCCTCTATAAAATCAGTTGATAGCCAAATAATATTGTTAAAATATGAAATTATTAATGTAATGTGTTTAACATCAAGGAAAATAAACAATGCTGATTTCCCTCTGTTGTAATGAGCCACACCCACAGTTAATAATAACAGATAAATTAAGAGGTAACAGATAAATTAAGAGGTAACCTCAGAGCTCTGTAGAAAACAAGAAGTTGTGGTGAAACACTCAAATAAATGGCACATCAGAAAGTTGTAATTAGTTGGACAGGAACTGTTTCTTCTTTGGAACAGCTATTTCAATTGTATTAGACACATTTAATGGGTTTTCTGCCACAGCAGCAAAAGCCCCATATCCTCCCTTGCACCACAGAACACACAAATCCAAGTAGAGCCTAAACAAAGAGACATAATGTAAATATTTTCTCTGACGGACAGCAACAACTCTTGAATTGTCAGCTGAGCAGGAGCATTATTCCTGAAGCTATAACTTCTAAGATGCAACACTAATGCAGTATAAAGAGATAAGCATTAAAAATATCCATAAGCACCAAATGGTTTCCCACACACAACATACAACATCCCAGAACTATATTCAACTGTGAACATGGGAAATAATTTTCTAACAGATAGCACTACTATTATCTCAAGACACTGAAATACACAGACTGTTTGGTATTACCATTACAAGACTATTTAATTGTGAATATGATTTGAGAAATATGATGATACTGAAGATTAATAACATTTTTATAGTGCAGATGGGAAAGAAAAGTGGTTTTATTATGAGCAATAGAATAAACTATACTCTCTACCAAGAGGCCTCTAATACGTGAGAAACATACATACTTTTTGTACAAGGAATGCATAAATGGAAAATACAAGCTAAAATAATTTAAAAAGATTACATTGTTTGGGTGAAAACAATCTCATTACTCACCCTATATAAAGAAGCTTATATTATATTACACTTGATTTCACTGCACTTAGGAGCATAGATCCGATCAAATCAAGTTAACAAATGCTTCTGTCCAACTACTAATGGTAATTAAAGGGGAATTTTAAATTCTTTAAAACCATTTCAAGAAGATTGCAAGTACATATTTACTAGGACAGAAATACTGAAAATTAACTATATATTACAAAAGACATTTTCAACTGGAAAAATGAGAAAGCATTCGGAGATTAAGCTACCACTACAACCTTAAGACGGCACTGTTGTAAGCACACTCCCGTTTTAGCAGGAATTGAAAAAGGATTATCATTTGGCATCAGAAAACTGAAAAACAGAGGCTGCAATATTAGCTGATGATGAATATATTCACCATATTCAAGTCCAGCATACATCACAGCACCCAGCAAGCAGTTTAATTATTTCCTAACCCTTTTAGGCACTAATGCAGTCTCCCCAGTAAAAATCTACCAAGAAATGACAGTATTTAGTAACATTTATCCTCTCTCTTTTAAAGAAAGAATCCATTAATTGAACCCTGTCTTGAATTACAAACGTTTTCTGTCACAAGGCCAGTTTACTCTTTATGGTGTGGAAAAACCTCGTGCAGTTTTCTGCTGGTATATCATGGACTGCACATTGTACATAATATGTCTAAAGCAAAATCTCCACTGTTGTCGCGAATACTTACTGGGATATACAACTGAGCATATTGGTTGATTTCTTGCGTCACCTTGACCTTCCTTAAGAGCACTTTTCAAAACAGCTACCTCATCTTTTTCCAAAACAATCCTAATTAATTGCTTTTGTGTTAGAATATCAATCTCTTGGCTCACGGCCTGAAGAAGTTTTTGTACCAGAAGTCCTCGTAACTCACCCAAAATTGCTCTTCCTGGCCAAATTTCTCCTGCTGCCATCTCTGTCAAAGCACTTTTCAGTACCACCCCTGGATGCAAGTTTCCTGTGAGTAGTTTGTACCATACACTGCTAAATTACAGACTGCCCTTGAAAGCAGCTCCACATGAGTGGCAGAGAGACTTTGCACAGTCCTGAGTCATCCATGATATCCTACCAGGTGCTGCAGTGAAACAATCTCTCCTATGCACTGGAAACACACCTTAGATGACAGCTGGCTGCATCTCTTCAGTGTAAGAAATAGGCACTGACCACAATGATGCAGACATGTAGGATCATTTAGCAGACTTACAGACAGACTGATCTTAGTTCTCATTTAATAATTCAACTAATTTTGTTAAATTAAAAAAAAGTGAAATAATCTGTTACAGATGAACTGAAAATGCCCTACTTGTTTAGAATTCTTAAACTTTTTAAGACCAGCTGAACTACATCTGAGCTCTGTTGAAGTAAAATTCTTAAAAATATCTCACTAAAAAGCTACCATTCCCATTCTTAAAAATAGCAGAACAGGGTTATTCTGGCTTGAAAGTGATAAAAATCTCAAAAAGGTGGCCTCAGAAAATTGTCACTTCATCTCACCCAACAGGAGTACATTAAAAGCTGTAAGAAAACTTCTTTGCACCCTAGTCCCATAGAACATCCTTCCCCTGCACCAGTCACCAAACACACCTCAACCTGAAGGTGAGACACTGTCATTGCTGATGGCTGTTCAGTGGGGCACAACTGCATGAATGCTAAAAATGAGGTAAGAAGGTACTGTTTATAGTACCTCCTATCCTCCACCCGCACTTTACAGAAAGCATGGCAGTGGTAGCATTCACCATAATGCAGAAAAAGGGCAGTAAGAAGCATGGTGCACATAGAAGGAACATGAGTCAAGATGAGGAGACAAAGTAGTCAGGCTAGGGAAGACAGATGAGACAGGAGCAGGGAGATATGCAGTCACTGAAGTATATTTCATTCCAGAACTTGGAGTGGAGCCCAGAAAACCAAAGTCTCAAAGCCTCCTCTGCTGTCAGCTAGTATTTACAAAAGCTAATTGCAAAGCTCTTTTCTCAGATTTGCAGCTGGACACAGAAAGGGCAACAGTCATCTGCAGTAACTCATTGCTTTACTATTCCAAAAGGGAGACTGCTTTATGCAATAGTTCTTAACTTCTTGGGATCTCAATATAATACTACTAAAGAGAAAAGGAATTCTTTTTTGTTTAAAAAATACATTATTTTATACCATAAAAATGTTTCAGGATTAAAAGCACTGGAAAAAATTATTTTAATCCAGTGCAGGATGAATTAAACATTCAAATACTATAATTGTTCCTACATACACTGTAGCATGGACACACACAACTGGCTTACATCTCTGTTCATCTGCAACTCTGGGTAATTAACACATGGCCCACATAAACATGTATGCCAGTATCAATTAGCTTTCCTTTCTTCAATTGTGAAAGAAATTTCATTCTTGCTCTGCTACACATGGTTTCAGTCAAATGTAAAAGAAAGTGGTCCTCCAAGATGGCATGAATGGAAAACAATGCAAGGAGGAAAAAAAGTGAGATGTGAGATGTGCATCCAGGCAGTCTCTGTCTGCTGTTCCAGCATTTTGCTATGTAATCCATAGCATCTCATCCAATCCTTGCAACTTTTCTCCCCCATTGCCTCTTAATATGCCTCACTTAACAGGATGCCCAGAAGTCAGCAATGAGTTCCAAACTGCTATAGAAAATGAACACCATGAGGTTCACCAGAAAGCACTGGAAGCTCTCATCTCAGAGAACCAAGTTGAATACAATGATCATCCTCAAAGAGATAGATGACATTAACTCCTCTCTACAACACCAATTATTGTAAAGAAATGTTTTTAACTTCCAGATGTCAAAAAATGCACATTTTCAACCACAGTTCTATGAAGTTGCTGTTATCTTCTGATTATTGACAGTAAATCAGGATTTTCCCCACGCATTACATTTCCTGAATAGTAAAGTTTCTGTCTGCAAGTTCAATCTAGTGAATGTCAAAGCACAGAACTCTGGTGAAATGTTAAACAAAGCACGAGAAAGGCATTGACCCACAAAGCAGATGTGCAGCATCATTTAACAGGCTTACAGATAAAATGTATTTCAGAAATAATTCAGCAAGCATCTGCACAAACCCGACTGTTGATGGGAACCAAAGCTGACAAAGGCATAACAACATAAAAATGCATCTGTGATCTTACTCTGTACATAGTTGAAGTGACAGCCCATCAGTGTATAATTATCATATATTACTAATGGATATTAATCAAACATTCATTACTGTAATTAGAAAAACTTGCCTTGAAAAGCAGTCTGACTTTTCACCTCTGGAACTGTAATTGACATGCAAATGAAGTCTTGGTGACAGTCCTTCATGGGAGAAATAGTGTCTTTCTTCCAACATTAAGCTTAACTGCCAGTTTCCATCCTCTGTATATGAAATTCAAGTCAGCTTAGATGATCTCACACCCTATTCAACCCCTGTTAAGTACTACACCCATATTAAACAGGTTGCAGAAATAAAACATAGGCTATGTACAGGTTTCCTGAGTGGGGATTAAGATTTTCTTTGAAAGAAACATGGAATATCTATCTACAATGTACAAAGTCAAGCGTGAACTAGGATTTCAGTTATCCAGACACACTGATACACTTTTGAACTGTGTAACTTTTTTGTCCCTTCAAAAGTGTCATTTTTGTACACTAGAAACCCACAAATATTAACCACATACAAAAGAAGCAAGTAGCAATATAAAGTCTGCCTTTCAAATGACTCATGTAGAAAAGTAAAGCATTTAGGAGATAATTTTCTGAATTGCCAATATCCCAGCAGGTCTCATATAAAAAAGAAAAAAAAAAAGAGATGCGATCTTTGAGTTCATGTGTTGATACAGTCCAATGCCTGCTTAAGGCAATGATAGACATTGCATTCTCAGCATGAGCCACGGATTTCAGTGAGTATCAGATCAGGCTTCTATGGATTATCCTAGCTATGCTCAATCATGAGATGTTTTTAGCAGTAAAAATTACATGTGTGTAAGTTAGAGGCCCTATCAGGCTATACTGGCTTAAGGACATTCTTTTTACACACCTTGCTGAAGAAGTAGACATCTATCCCCATTTAAGTCCGTTATTTATTTCAAAGGGTGTTCTGATTTTACCCCATCTAAAAGTCATAGCTAGACTATCTCAAGTCTGAAGGAACCCACAAAGATCATCAAGACCAGCTCCCTGAAGGATTATGTGAAACCAAACCATATGACTAAGAACTTTGTCCAGAACTCTGACATGCACAGAAGACACCATTCTCCCAGTAAAAAAGACTGTTTGACCTTACAGGATAGTTGGAAAGGTTAATATATATTGAAATTCAGACTGCTGACAAAATACAATGGAGAATTAATTTTAATTTAGAACTACAAGCATATTTTATCTGTCTTGACTTCATCTAGTAGGTAATTATTTAGGGAATATGCAGCATGTTACAATTTGTTTAGCAGTGTAATTTTTTTAATGTTATTATTCCAAATTACTGTGCTATTTTCACTTATATTACCAGACATGATCTGAAAGCAGGAAAAGATTATCACACCTGAAAGAGGAATTCCATTTGGAACTTACATGATAAATAAAAATCTAAATATTTGAAATCTAAAAGCATAACTTTATATGATTTACTCTTTGTCATTGGTTATACATCTTCATTATGTTATAAAATTAACTCCGATTGTCCTCACTCATAACTAAGCTGCCAAACAAAACTCTAAAATTATCTGCACTACTTTGGTTTGATGTAAACTCAGGCTGATTTCAAATTCATTGCCTGGACAACAACATCCTACCAAATAAAAGGTGTCCACGTTTTCACTACAACAGGGATGGCAATGCTGTATTAAGTCACTGTGGAGACAGTGAACACATCTCATGTATTACTGTGTTCTGAACTATGCAAATGATTTCCTGATTGTGATATTCAGGGCTTAAGACATTTCTTAGACATTTCTGCTCTTGCTTTACCCATGGATTATTCAGAGGCTCAATGGGCTATGCGCTAACCCTTAAGGTCTAAAATTCAAATTCATTCCTTAGTTGGCTATAGAAGCTATTGTCACTGATGACCTTGAGATTTTGCTGGTTTGTTTTGGAGGGGGGGATCTGTTGGCTTTTTTCCCCCTCCAGTTGTCATATATTCCACTATCCAGATGATTAACTTTTATTCCTCTCTTCCTAAAAAAAAAAACAAAACCAAACANGGATGAGGTAAAATTTAAAAATCTCCAAACAAAGGAATTCCAAAAAAGGAATTACATAATAAAACCAGGTTTTCATTTGGCTTTATGTACTTACATTTCCACCTACTTGAATCCAGCAATAAGTCAAATCCATTCCTGCTTTCATCCCGCTTGCTTCCCTGTGAACACACCAGTCACAAACCTGGTTTTCTGCATTTTGCATCTACTGAGACAAACTCCACTGCGAATACATTTCTCCTTCCTTTTAATGTTGTCCAGTTGGTGCATAGAAGGGAACAAGATCGGCTCTATTTCAACAAAATATACACTTTTGAGTATTTGGGGGTTTTACAAAGTATTTTATTTTCTTCAGTAAGTCTTTGGTTTGTCTCTATTTATTAGGCACAAGCAGAATTAGTTTAAAGTACAGATAAAGCAAGACTAATTTCATCCTACCTTCAAAAAGTATTTGACCTAGCTACAAATACACAAAATTAATCCTACTTCTTAAAATATGTCCAAGCAAACTCTAAGAAAATGCTTAACAAAATAAGCATTAATACTACATATGCCACACTTAATTTTCCAGCATACACACAAACTTAGCTCTAGAGAGACTACAATGAATTAATTTACTTACTTTAGCTAGTATATTGTAATGATAATAACAGAATCTATTAAGAAAGGGCTAGATGATTAAGCTCCATTAAATTGTGGGCAACAATCCATGACTAATCTGAAAATTCAAAGGAGGAAGCAAAATTATTTTTTTTCAGTATTTATCTATTTTAAACAGATAAGATGTGCAGCACACACACTCATTCATCAATGTATTTGAACATTTTCTTTCTAATACTGTGGCTTAACTTTTTCTACCACAGAACACAGAGCAGGGAGATTACCTTAGAAAAAATCATATTATGGATGAACAGACTGGAAAGTGACTGAGCATTTGAGTTACACAAAAGTTTCAGTATTGGATGTTAGGATGCCCCAGTTTGGCTCCAGAATAACTTGTCACTGAAATTCAGTTGGATCAAGAACTGTTCTCTTAATTGCTGAATTACATTTTCCCTGATGATTGTTTAAATACTATGTGCTGATTTATTTTTTTCCCCAAAAAATACATATAAATAAAATTAATATTGCAAGTATCTGAGTATCACACAAAACATGCATTCAGCTTTGAGTAATAAATTACTACATGAATGTAATGCAACTTGTTTGTATCCACTAAAATAGAATGAATCACATCCACGCTACCAAATTGTACTAATAAATTATTGAGCTCTGCTAGTGGTGGGAAAATAATAATCATATTAGATTTTACAATACAGCTCTATTATAGGCATCTTTTATTTATTTATTCAGGCATACAACATGGTATACCAAATAATATATTGGCTATTTACACTCTAGAAAGCACATATCTGCCTGTATCAAACTGTTTAAAAATATGATTTCCTTAACCAAGAGTAAGGTGTGTTTACTATTATCAAAAATATGAGTGCAATGTAACTGCGCTGCTGGTGCCCAAAAATTTTGGCCAGTCACCGTGACAATGCAGAAAAACTAATAACACACACAATGAGTGATTATTCTGGAGAAGTGGATTTATGACTAGTCAGGTCCACCAGATGTGCCGCTAAGCGAGTATACGCAGTTGGTCTGACCTAGGGTTTGTGGAGTCTGCTACCGATTTAAGCTATTAGGTCTATAAATTCCTATATCAAGGCCACCTAATGGCAACTGTTAAAGTGACTGCTTCAGCCCTGAGGTGGGAGTGAGGAGTGCACTTACTGCCTTCAACACCTTTCAACAAAGAATTCACCTTTCCCCCTCAAAGTTCTCATTGCTTCCGTCAGAAAAACAAGAACTCTTTAAAGTGTCCCATGTGCCTGAACAGCTAATCTCAGCTTCTCTTCAGCCTTCCCTGTGAGACCAAAGACTAGGGAGAGATCAGCAGCAAGAACAAGGCAATTTAAAGAGAACTCACTCTCTCACTTTTGTTCTCCCTGTGGTTGAGAACAAAAGAAAATCCCCATCAAAAGATCAACCCTGACTTAAACCTAAATTCAAAGCATACGTAAGCCTGAATAGGTACTCCACATTTATCAAGTATATTGGTAATCTTAGCAGTAGCTGCCACTAGTTGGATATGGAAGGAAAGATGAGTATGGAGCAGTTTACAGTTAGGCTAAAAGTTAAGGCAAAATTGACAATGTGAAATAATTTATGTTCTATAATAACACAAGGGTCTCAGGTACACACAATACCAGAGTCAACACAATGTTCACATTTTAATACAAAGAAGTAAAACATTAAACCAAATTAAACTTAAATGCTCAAAAGCAGGACACTGCTTCATTCAGCAAGTGTTCAAACCAATGTCTAAATCAGCTGCAAGGACTCTGCATGCTACGGAAGCCAGAAAGGCTAAACTAGATTTGGCAGACTCATAAATTAAGTAATTAAGTATACCACAAATAAAGAACAATGTCAGTTCTGTATAAAAACAAACAAACAAGGAAAATTACAAGAAAACAATCCATATCCAATTTATTCATCAATATCCCTTAATCTGCAATAAAACAAAATACTGAGTTTTTCTGCAATAGCCTCAAGTTCAAGTATTGTTTCTTGCATAAGGGACACATCTCTCACAGAGATCACTGGGAGCATTTGTTTTAAATTATGTACTGTATCAAACATGAAAATAAACTTTAGCATGACACCATTACAGAATAATAATATTGAAGCTTTTAAACAAATCAGATTTACATTTGTGGGCTTTCCTATGTATTAATTTCTCTGCTCCTAGAGAGACTGTAAGTCCTTGGGAAAAGATCAATTATTTTGGTCTTAGTGCAGCTCAACAAACAAATAACAGACAAAGCTGAATAGCAAAAAGCAAGAGTTTCCATAAATGTGCCAAATCTGCTAGAAAAAATGAATAAATTCACAATTTTCTTCTCATCGTATGCAAAATTTCTTATTTTAGTTTCGATAGAAACTGAAATGGTCACAGAGATGAACCTTCATCTTTCTCTGACCATGCTTTGCTGTGTGTTGTCATGGAGGCACCAGAAATTTAGAATAAAGAAATACGATGCAATTCATTTCTCCTAGATCCTGCAAAAATGCTGTGGTCCTTGAGCGATCACTTAGCAAATGTTTTTGTCTTCAGAAGGGCTCTACAATTGTAACACAAGTGTTGCTACTGCATTTCAGCATTTCTTACAAAAAAAACCCTCTAATATGGCTCTGACCAACTGATGCTCAACACTGAACATCTCATATAGGGCAGGAGACCTGCTCCTGCAGTTAATGTTCAAAATGCCACTCAGCATAAAGAGCAAAGAGTCAGGTCAAGAACTTCAGTTTACTGCCACAATATGCCTTGATTCTGTCAAAAACATACTCTGTAAAGTAAATTAACGTAAGAGATTAACTACTTTGCAGCCTGTTGCACTGATTTTACAAGTACCTTACATACTACCTGCTTTGTGAATGAGCAAAGCATTTGAATGCTACAGAACACCCTTTTGTTTAACTTTTCTCTTTTTGTACTTAAAATCTCATTACTAACTGTGCAAGGCTTTTTGCACATAAATTTCTAAAAAAAGAATGCCATTTCCTTATTTTGTCTAAATCTACCTCTGAGAATTATGAAAATCTAGTCAAACCAGAAATGTGTAAATTACTATTCCTTTTCTTCTATCCATCTGCTTTATAAAGATATCCTTTATTCCAAAAATACATTTTATTTGAGGACAAACAGTATGACGGACTTTATAATACACACAAAATAGTAAATGTCATTTTTTTATTGAGCTCATTAGAATATTTGTGAAGTGCCAGTAGTCTCCCAGGCTTCATACTATTGGTTTTGCTCCTTGACTGAGAAATTGGTGGCATGACATAGCAAACAAATGAACATTTTCATGCATAAATACATTTGTTCATATATAATTCTGCTATACAACTCTCCATGTAAAACACAGCATGAAGATTCTCAGTAAGGACATTTATATCTTGCTATAGAGATTCAGAACACCACACAAGTAATTCTGAAAGTCATACCCCAAAACATCACATTATAAGAAAGACCACACAGATTTGCAGGTTGGGGGAAAGAAGTGAAAAATTAAAAATGGCAATTTTTATATTAAAAAAAAAATCAACTCACACTTTGGCCCAAGGTGAAATGAATGGTCTTCAACTACCACGCCATTGCAATTCTGTATATTACATTATGTAGATACTGAAAAGAGCTCTACAAAAAATATCGTATTTGAAGTAGTTTTCCTGGACCAAAAAAAAAAAAAACCAAACCCAAACCCAAAAACTAACACCAAAGCAAAAACCTCAAAACTAAACCCAAAATGAAACAAAGTGGGAGATATAATTATAGTTTTTACACGAATAAGTTTCTAATATGACAGGAATCAAAATTCTCTTCTTTTTTTCCTGATTTAACAGCACAGCCAGCTGGTTTGAAACCATTCAGTTGTTTCTCCCAAGTGCAATATTAGTAGCTTGGAGTTTTTTGTGCTTTTTTTTAAAAAAAGTAAATCGGCACTTTTAAAAAGCAAGATCCAAATGTCTAAGAAAAAGCCTCATCTCCAGTTTATAATTCCACTTAAGTTCACTTTATCACGTAGATATCCATATCAAAATTTTTAAGAAATATATATTTTTCACTAAAAGCTACAGTGCTTCCTAAATAGACATTGCATCTCTTCTTCTAGGGCATTTAATTATTAATAATACAGTGATATACATACAGTACTTTCCAAAGTACCAGTAATCTAGTCATCACTAACTCTATTTTGCCACTGTTATTAAAGGACATACACCATCTAGATATTTGGGATATTTTCCTCATAATATAATTTTAGTAGTCTTTTCAAATATTACATTTTATAGTTTTAAAGTCCTTCCATGAATGAATGGAGATGCAGAACCACTGTTCACTTTTTAATCTAAATTGTTTTGTCAAGATGATGTTTGCAATGCTTAATATACTTAAGAATAAGTTCTTCTAATTCTACCTTTTTCATTCCTTGCTGTGGTGATTCTTCCCCTTTTAATTCTATTCTGCCATCCCACTGCTACTAAAAAGGTACATTGGGATATTCATCAATATTGTTTACAAAAGTGTATATGAATGTATATATATAAAGTGTATATGGCAGTAAACACTTCTCTTCCAAGTAAAGATCTGTTAGAAGGAACAGCTAGGTAAATGAGAGAACCACAGAACAGTTTGGAGTGCAAGAGACCTTAAAGATCATGTAATTCCAAACCCCATCCTGGGCAGGGACTTCCATTAGATCAGGTTACTCAGAGCCAGTCCTATGGCATGTTCTTAGAACACAGGATGTGACAATGGAATTTAGTGATGTTCTAAAAGACAATCACAAAAAAAAAAAAAAGCAACTCCACAACATAATAGATGTAAACCAGATGCAAAAACAGTTGACACCTTTAAAGGACCAAATCATGTCTGAGCATTATGCCCAATTAATAGAGAGCCAGAAGACACAGACTGAAGAGAATAACTCATCTTCTTTGATATGCTTGTGAAACATTTGCACCAATGCAGTTCCAGCACCACAAAACCAGAAGGTGCGTTCTTCCAAACCATGAAATGAAGCTTGCCCTGTGTGAATGGTATGCTACAAGGACTCCAAAATTCTTTCAGCTGCAGAATGGAAAAAAGATAAAGATACTTGCATACTTCAGACATCTGTGGAACACCATGCATACATGAACACACTGACTCTCAATACTTCTGACTGGACAAAGGCAAATGCACACTGCCTGCTGTCTGGCTATGCATAAATAGATATGGTTGAGATCACTACCACAAAGGAGATACCTGGATTTCATCTCCATTTCTCTTCAGTTTTGTTTTGGTTTGTTTTTTTGTTTTTGTTTTTTGTTTGTTTGTTTGTTTTTATCCTGATAACAAGACAGAACAAACATACAGGACAGTAGTGAGACAGTAATTCTCAATGTTGACTTTCAACGTTGGATGCACACAAAGTTACCACAATGAAGATAAGTGACATCACTAATAATTCTCTCTTATTTACCTCCAATCAGATACATCATCCTGTTCCATCTGCAAAACTAAACCGGCACATGGGAAGAAAGTGTGTACAAGCTTAGTACTGAAGTCAAACTCAGGAAGCTGGCTGCAAACATCATTCCCTTCATTTGAAAATTAACTTAGCTACCATCCTATCAACATGTGCCTTGAAATTCCTTCAGTGAGGATTTACACCCTGAACATTAAATAGACTTTCAAGTACAATTCTTGGACAACTGTTTTTATCTCCCTTTTTCTCAACAGAAAGAAAAACTCAAGAAATCCTTGACTGCATCCAGCATAGTCAGGATATTAAGATGCTGAAACGTGTAAGATGTTGCAAGTAACTCAAGCAACTGCAACCTACATTCAAAATTAACCCACAAAGCTTAAAAAACTCATCTTTTAGGTATGACACCATCTGTAACTACTGAGATCTCTGATTATGAGTCGATGTCACACACTTTTCTCACCTGAACTACAGCAATGGGGGTTTGAAACCTGGATCTAGATATCTAGAAATGCACATTTCCTTCACACAGTTATAAGTTCATTTCTCAAAACTCTAGTTTCCTTAGAATGAGAAGTCAAAAGATGAAAAATCTCTTATGTTAGTTAAAGGTGATGGCAAAATTTTCAAAAGGAGGGAAACAACTGAAATGCGTTATATTCTTTGAAATGCTACCAATACAGGGACAGGGCATCAGGTAGAAAGAGATGAGAAGTTTCTCATATACAAAGGCTAAAGTAAAAAGCTTCACAGGCAACTGTTCAAAAGTGGTTCTCATCTAGCAGAAGACACTGAAGAGATATATATATAGTCAAGTTTATTTAGCAAGACAGATTATGCAGTACTAGCTGCTATCATTAGGTTTTCTTGAGCAGATTTTCAAATGACACAGTCAATTCTTTAAGAAACACAGAAAAGTAGAAATAAACTGTGATATCAAAGCACTGCAAAGTATTTCTCTAGACAATCTGCCAGCTAGACAAGTTAAGAAGGCCGAAGTCAGCATAAGCATCTGTCTTCCAATTAGAGAGCCACAAATGACATATTGCTCAGTGGCAAATGGTGACTGCTGTCTTATATTAAGATGGTTGCTTTAGCAGATGTTTTCAAATTACCTCAAGCTATGTCACAGGGAAAAGCAAAAGAACTGGAAACAGGCCCACAGAGACCTGGTGCACCAGCAGCCTAAAGAAGCCATTTAAAAAGACATTTGGTATCCTCTCATGAGGCCGTAGCTACAAAAAGTGAATACAGAAGGGAAGAGGGGAACAGAAAATATGTTATATTCCTCAGTGAAAGTTTTAAGTATCTGACTACCGGATCATCTGGAACAAAATGTGTTCACTTCATCTTTGCTTTGACAGAGACACAGTCTAGGCAGACAGTTCATCAAAGAGAAGAGGAAAAAACCCTCAACGATTACACCAGAAAGAGGTCCTTCACATTACTGTTCTGCGATGACAGAGCTAGGGCAAAAGAAACTCTTTTTATCCTCAACATCTCAAACTGTAACCCTGGTATCACATATCACATGCCGACTCAAAAAATAGAATTCAGCCTTGCTCCCTGGTGAGAATAGGTAGACTTCTTTTACTGCTTCAAAATATCTGGGACCTCAAAAAGAGTAGAGGCAAAAAACAGCTTAAAAAGAGATGAACACACTTTCATCTGAAGTGAACAAATGAGTAAGTTTCTGTCAGGTATTCCACACAGTTAGGACAAGACCAGTCTTCAAATCAAAAAACCTGATGGGGAAAACAAGTTATTTCCCAAAATCACACAGTAAATCACATAGGTATAGAAATGCTTAAACACAATGCAAGCAGAAGGGAGGATTACAGCAGGGAAAAACACAGAGGCTGTGCCCATCCAAGGTAGCATCGTTCTGGAGAGCAGGTCGGGAAGCACGTGGCAACAGTAAGAGCACACCCTGGGAGACAAAATAACCAAGAGGAAGGTGCCAAAAAATGCTGCTACAAGTTAAGGAATGGGTGGGCGTTTAGTCTTGACCTACAGTGAGGGAAAAAATCCTCTCTCACTCTCTCGTTACCATGGAGATCCCCTTTTGAGGTTTCTTTGGATGAGCTTTGTGCACAAGTGCAAAATTCGGTATAAGAGAAGAACATGTACTAATGATGTGCCACTGACAAAAACAGCTTTCTTAAATCTTGAAAGATAATACAACAGAGGCAGTAAAATTAAGTTTAGTTAGAGATGAAAGACTGAATAAACTATCTCACGTAAAAGTGCCTTGAGTTCCCATCGCTTAAAATGGCAATGCCAGTCTCAGGGCATTGCATGTATTTCAATTTGGTGAAAATTTGAGTTACTGGATAGTATGAGATCAGGGTGAAAATTACAATGAAAAAAAATCCACAGATGCTGCTTACTACTCTTCCTTGGTACAGGATTACCTTTTTTTATTACACTAGTTTATGAATTATTCATGCAGTTCTTTTTGTATTTCCAGATGGCAACATCACTAGCCAGAGCTCCACTGAAATGCACCACCTTTACAGAAAGAACAACATTAAAAAGTTTAACTCAAACAGATTACACTGATATGCTTCTGAGTATTAATCCCACAAGAGATAGACCAGAATGAGCCTTGAATTAAACAAGTCTATTTAACATATACAGTTCTGGTGAAGAACAAAAAAAAATTTAAATTCAGGAGGATGTATACATGTAATGGAATAGCACTGCACTCTTTAAACTACTTGGTAAGTTCTCTAATAAACAGCTATTTTGCTCCCATATGTTTTGAATATTTCACACTAATTTAAAGTTCCCTAATTTGAATATCTAATGTAGTTACCTATTTTCAGTTATCTGAAATACACAGTATCAGACAGAGAAGTAAGCTATACAGCAGAAAGCAAAGAACTGTGTTGTTGCCACTAACTATTCCTAATTACCTGTAATCATCACTATCAGCAGCAGTTTTACCTTCAAATATATATCCTATTTATCTTTGAATATGCACCCTTTAGACTTTTGGATCCCTTGGATCGGTGAATACTGTTCAAATTCTGAGTCTTTTCAGTGAGGGTAAATACCTTAAGCATATACACAGGACCCACACAGGTGTAGAAATTGGTGTTACCTTTTTAAAGGTGCATTAACACTGAAATACAATCCAATACAACCAGCTGAGCATACACTATGTCTACAAGCACACCTTACCTTTCATTTATAAGTAGTCTATAAGTTAAACAACCACCTTTGTAATATATATATAATCAACTTAATATGCTGTCCACTACATTTCTCAGCATTTGCTTGTTACTATTCTTTTTTTTAATCTTTCTGTCTTAATAGCTTATTTAGGCACCTCTGACAGGTGTAGAAAACAACATGAATGAGATGGGATTACCCAAAAATCAATCATGTGTGAAACCGAAGCGCTTAAATATTAATTACTGGGGTTTTTTTCCTCTGAGATCAAATAAAAGCATTAGTCTCCTTCACAAACAAGCACGGCGTAGCCGTTTCCTTGCCGGCATCCTGAGCCGGGTTTAGTAATAGCAATAAGGGAAGGGAGAGGAAGAAAAAAAAAAAAAGCCGTAATTACATAACGGACCTCGCTAAACGTCTCCTCCCCGGAGGACGGGGGGGACTGGCGGGACAGCGGCTGCCCAGGGGGACAGCAGCGGCCCGGACCACCGCGCTCCGGCACCCGCTCCCAGGGGGAGCTTTAACCTCCGCCGCGAGGGGTCCCCAAGGGGTCACTGGAGCTTTTCGCCGCTAACCATCCACACCTGTCCGCGCCGGGGCCGCGGGCGGCCCGGGGAGGGGGAAGCGCCCCGCCCGACCTCCCCCTCTCGGCAGCGAGGGAGCTCCGCTTCTCGGGCGGCCCGGGAACGCAGGCTCCTCAACACCGCCTCTCTCCCGTCCCCTGCCGGCTTCAAGCGCTCTCCCAGGCACCCGCGTCTCTGGCATGAAAGTCTGGATCGCGGTCCGGGCAAGCCCCGCGGGACGCTCGGCGGGGCTGCGCGGTGCGGGACCTCTTGGTTCCACAGGACCCCCGCACTTAGGCGGGCTTCGCCGAGGAGGGAGGGAAACATCCACCCTGCTGCTCTTGTCCTGCCGGAGAGGGGCGCAGGACAAACTGCCCGAACAAGTGGCGACAACTAGTTATGGAGCCCGCGCGGGGCTGCGGGGGGTGACAGGGCAGGACCCGGGACGGCGGATGCCCCCGCGTCGCTCGCCCGCAAGGCTCCCCCGGGGAAGTGGATGCCATTCCACGGCGGCTGGCAGATCCCCCGCGGAGGGGGTATAGAGCGCCGCAACACAAGGCCAGATAGGAATTACTCATTTGAATGATGCAGCAAACGAGGATGGGGGACATACCACGGGGACGACGACTGCTGCTCCCGTTGCCACTCACCAGCCCCGATTAATAAATAATGCACAGTTCCCTGACAGAGGAAGCGCTCTCCTCTTCCGCGCAGACAGCAATTAATAGCCAAGCTCCAGCCCATGAACCGCTGGCTAAGCGCTCCCGCACAGTCGCACCCGCGGTGCGCGGTGCCAAGTGCGAGCAGTACAACAGCGGGGATCTCTCTGCCTCCCAGACCAGGGGGGAAGGGGATAGGGGGCTGAGGAAGCCAAACCTCTGGCGGCTAAACCCGATCCAACGAGACGCGGAGTGCCAGGGAGCGGCGGCCGCGGCGCGGCAGGCGAGCCAGGCAGGCTGCCCGGCAAGCGGAGGGCGTACCGCGCAGCACGCCGCCGAACACCATCACCCCTCGGTACCGCCAGCAAACAGCACGCCCGCATTTACCTTTTCCTGCCCGCTGTCCGTCAGTCAGGCGTCTGAGGGAGAGAAGGAGAAAGGGAAGGAAGGGAGAAGAAAGAGACAGGGAAATACAGAGAACGAGAGGCTGCTGCTAATCCCCGTGTAGAAAGACTTCCAGAAGCAGCAGCAGAAGCAGCAGCACGCGTGTGTGCGTGCCGGGAGTGAAGCACAGCCCTCCTGGCGATGCACCGGCGCTGGCACCCAAGTACTGTCATGTGCGTGTCTCGGTGTGTGTACCCATGGCCCAAAAAAAAAAAGGAAAAAAAGAGAGACAGGGAGAGACTCGTCAGTCAGTCACACGCCCGGCTGTGCACTCGCTGCTGGGGACGACGAGGAGGAGGAGCCCAGCGCTCCCCAGCCCAACCACCGGAGGAGCCGCTCGCTACTACGGCGGCGGTGCCACTGCCCCTCCGCGCCAACCCCGCACGCCCGATCGCCCTTCCCGCCCGCTCCCAAGGACGTGCCTTCGGGAAAGACCCCCAGGGCCTCCAGCAGTGGGGACCCCGCTGCATCCCGGGCCCGGCAAGAAGCAGCTGGAGAAAGCCCTACCCCCACGCTTCTGACTACAAAATGCCGCTCGGAGAGCAGCCCTTGGCAGAGAGGATGCCCCGTGTGGGACGGGGATGCGGCGCCCCCCCGAGGGGTCACGGACGCGCAGGGGAGCGCGGAGAGGGGAGCGGGGGACGCGGTGTTTCCTGGGGGTGCTGCTGCAGGCAGAGGCATGGGCGCGACAGACAGACCCCCCCAAAGCACACGGGTCGCCCGCTGTCCGTGCGTGGGGGGCCAGGTGGCGCGGCCGTGGGCCGGGGGGCGCACGGGCTAGAGGTGCGTAGTGTGGGCTGGGCATTTGTGAGAGCTCCAGGTATAACTATAAATACTTGTGTTAGCGAGTACAGAAAGTGAAAACGTCGTGAAAGGCTGTGGCCATCCAGGCCACAGCGTGGGCACTCTGGTAACTCACCTGTCCAGTCAGGGACACTCAAGTTTTAGCCACGGTTTGTGACCTACTGAAAGGCTTTTGAACACTGGTTCAAATAAATTCTTTACTAAATAGTATAATACTATACCCATCTTTTGGCTGTATAGCCGCATATATGCATATGAATGAGATTTTGACATACAATTCATGAAAAATCTAAAATAGACTTCTCAGATTATTCTTACAGTCCTAAATTTACTAGTGGATCTTACCAGAAAGTTTCAAGATGTGATTTCTTTAAGGCCCAAAGCAGGAAAAGTTTGTGAGAAAGATACTTGGTATTTTATTTTTTTAACCAAACAAGTAATACATATGGACTAAAAGTTAATATTAGTCATAGGAAAAGGTTTATTACATGACAAGCATGTAAAAAAGTGGTGGTGATAGCAGGTGTGCAGTTTATATTAATTTTTTGTTTGTAGAAGACAACACAGACCTAATGTCTCAGTGGTAAAGCAAGGAGGAAAGGAAGAAATGTTGATATTTTTAATTCCAAATAAAGGTCATATCTACAGGCTAGGTAGGATAGGATATTCTGATACCTGATAATTCTATTATTAATCAAATGATCAACAAATTCAGTAGGAAAAAAATTTGTCAGTCTATTTAAAAGTAATTGTTGGGATTTTTTTGTTAGTTGTAGATGTGATATAGGTGGTGTAGAGGGGAATTCACAGAAAAGATTGTCCATCTTGTTAAGATTTAGCTGTTGACAGTAAAATACTCTGAGACTTCCCAGAAGTCCTGCAATAAAATGAGAAAGACTAAATTTGTTGTTATTAAGATGTATAAATCAAGTCAGCATGACATTGTTAAAAAACCAAATTGCACCCCAAGGCCATATAATTTGTTTGTTTATATAAAGTATAGTTACACTTACCCTCTTAGTCCTTTAACTAAAACACAAATGCTGAATCTGTGCTAGACCAGGTAAATAAGCTCTATAGTAGGAGGTTCACTGTTTTATTTTGGTGCATACAGCACTACCCTATGCAGTTTATTAGTCTATCTCTTAGCAAGAATTTTTTTACTTGTCATCATGAACTGTATTTTCAAGCCAGTTTCAAATCTGGCATAATCTGTTGTTTAAAATATGATGGTTTGCAAGGACCACAAAGTAGAATTTATGTAATGTTTCCTATATAATTATGTGAAGATTTAGCCTGCCCTCCGTAGGCCTGTGAAGTTATAAAGCAGATTTAGTCATTTTACATGTGATGGTTCTATGAAAATATTTATACCAAATGGGTTGATTACATTAGTTAGTAGAACTAGGTAGTCATGAAAACAGATAACATATTTTTAGCCTTCATCCAAACTTCCATAAAATGAAGTAGAGCCAATTTCCTTTGAAGACTGAAGAGCAAGAAAGAGAAGATATTTGTGCATAAAATGATCTGATCTCAAAAATAAAAACCAACGTGGTGATTTTTGTTCTTATTTTTTACTTGCAATCCCTATTGTGAATGTAAGCCATTTAATGAATTTTCTGGATCCTCTTTTCCCTGACTTCAGTCTGCCTGGGCCAAGAGTAGGAGAGGGAAGTCTTGTCATAAATACTCACCTAATAGTTCTAGATGTAATTATTTTTATTTTAGGCATAACACTTGTCAGTACTGGTAGGCCTAGTACTTATGGGTGCCTCAGAAAATGTGCAACTTGCAGGGGAGATTTCCAAGATGGGAGGAAAGATTCTTTACCTGGCTGCATGAGAGATGGTCTGAATAAAGCTGAGAAGAGGCTGTGAAGCAGAGGGTTTCAGGAAGGACAGTAAACAAATCTAAGTGAACAAGAAACAAATGAAGAAAGCAATGCCTGGAAGAAAAATATTCCAAAATACTTTTCAGATCAGAAAAGAAGGATTCAGAAAGTAAACATTTTAAATGGCCTGAGGAAGTAGCTCGGTTCGGTATGAATATCTTCAACCATCCGCAGTTTATGAAATGACCAGGAATGCAAAAGTCCTTATTATATACTATACTCACACTTTGATCTCTTTCTTCTTGGGGGAAGTTCTCTTTGCTTTGACTGATGGTTAGAGGTCATCATATCCACTGTCGTTACTACATAAATAATTTGAATGCATGGTTACATGAACTCCTTCCATATGCTGACATTTTTACCACGGTACAAATCTTCCAGTTTGAAAATAGAGTGAGTTTTTGTGTATCGCTGCCCTCTACTGGAGAGAAGCTCAGAACGGCTCCATCAGGTCTCAGTTCGAAGCCTTAGAGCCAAGGCACTTGCTAGTGGTCCTCGTTTGTTGGTGAATCACCTTTCCGTGACCGAGGCATAAAGGTGTGAAGATTTAGATGACCAGCATCCATCAAAAGATTTCTTTTTCCCTGTGAATTCAAGTAATTAATCATAAAATTTTATGTCTGCATTTTGTTGACACAGAAAAAATGATGCCTAAGCAATGGTAGAGATTTTAAGAGTCGTGTCTTCCATTACCTTCCGGTAAAGAGGCATCTAAATTCATCATAGAAATGCTGAAAATTTTGAGCAGTGCTGATTTGATAAGTATTTGCCTTTAATTTTGTAGATAACCTCATCACTTTTCATATCTAAATACTTAACTCTCCACTCCATTACAAAAAGATTGCTCTCCATCCCTTTCACTATCTGACCTTTCATACCTCTATATTTACCTTTTGCTGTCCGTATAAATGTTGCCAGAGTGCCACATTTTTGTTACATATTATTTTCATTTTCCTTCTAGACTGGGCATTCCTCAGTGTTTCATTTCCTTTACCTACTGTCACAACAACCTGCACACGTCCAGAGCAGGTTCTGTTGGAATGCACCAAGTTCTCCAGCTGTCTGAGCAGATGCATCACCAAGGCATGCTGAGAGCTGTGAAGGATGAGGCCTGCTCGGAGCATACAGGAAAGTTTCACTATCATACTCAAAGTAAGTCTTCTACACAGCAGATGCTACCAATTTCTGTGCTCATTTCAACTTTGCCACATCTGTGTCAGATTTAAAAAGATGGAGATCAGATGTATACACTTCTCATTCCCATCTGGCATCAGCTATTGCCTCAAGGCAAGAAGGCATTCTGAGTGTGGCTGTAAGGGTAGAATCAGTGAAGCACAGAATCATTTAGGTTGGAAAAAACCTCTGAGATCATCAAATCCAACCTTTGATCACTACCTTGTAAATTAGACCATGGTATTAAGTGAACACCTCCAGGGATGGTGACTCCGCCACCTGCCTGGGCAGTCCATTCCAGTGTTTAACAACCCTTTCCATGAAAAAATTCATCTTGGTATCCAACTGAACCTCCCCTTGTGCACTTGAGGTTGTATCCTCTCATCCTGTCTCTGGTAGCCTGGGAGAAGAGAATGACCCTCCTTGCTACAACCTCCTTTCAGGTAGTTGTAGAGAGTGATAAGGTCCCTCATGAGTCTTCTCTTCTCCAGGCTAAACAACCCCAGCTCACTCAGCCACTCATCACAGGACTTCCCCTCTAGACCCTTCACCAGCTTCCTTGCCTTTCTCTGAACTCACTCCAGCACCTCAATATTTTTCAATTTTGTATCTTCAACACAGGGAAAAGAATATCTTTGGTGGCTTCTACCCTAACTGGAGTAATGGCAGAGCCATTCAGCATGAAAATCTGCTTTCTCCTCCTCCTCTGAGTACCCTGAAACAGACATCTGCCTAGAAAATTTTATTTTAAATGTTTTTACTTTCTTAATGTTTTAAATGTCTATTGCTGAAAAGGTTTAGTATCCACCATGGGTGTTGTAGGTCTGTTTGTCATATTTTATTGGGATGCACTGAAGATAGTAATGTCCTAGGTGGATGAATTGTGTGGGTTGCTTCATTTTGTGTTGCTTAATTAGTTGCTATAAAAACCACTTTACTGCAGTAAATTTCTTTCTCTGTCCTAATGGCTAACCTGAAGAAATTAATAGGGCATGGAGTAGAGTGGTTGTTCCCACTGAGTGACTCCTAAATGACAGATGCCCTCCAAGGGAAAGGTAAGCAGGTGTCAGCTCGCCTTGTACATCCACAGAGACTATTAACTGGCCAGTTAATGATGAATGATAAGGCAACCTGATAAGCCACTGCTTACGCATCCAGCAAAATCAGAAAAGAGTAGCAAGTAATCCAAATACAGTGTCCAAATTCTGCATAATTACTTAATATAGAAAAAAACCCTCTCATGATTAGCAAGGGTTTGCAATAGAGACATATTATCTTCTGATTTAGAAGTAAAACAAGTTGTTTGTTGAAAGTACTATTCTTGTGATCTTTAGGCTATCAAACACACAATTCCACAAACCTGTGACTTTCAACCTCGATCAGGAAATAAGTTACAAGGTGTCTTGAGAGGCTTCTCAGCAGGGTCTTGGTTTTGGAACATGTAAAACAGAAGATTTGAATGTTTTCTTTCCCCCCCTTTCTTCAAGTCTTTGTTTGGTATTAGAAATAAGCAAGTTTCTTTTAGTTTTAGATATTTGGAAGTATTTCAGTGGAACAAACAGCAATATTATGAATAAGCATAGAGAGGAGGGAAAATTAGTTCAAATCAACATACCCAAGAAATCCCCTCAGTAGAATGAAAATACATTTTTTAGATATTGAAGGTCCTGAACGAATGGCAAAGGGCAAATTTGTTTGTAAACATCTACATCAAGGACATACATTGCATTTCTTAATTATGAAGAGCTATAATAACTTAGGATATAATGTTTTTTAATGAGCATATAATTCTAAATTGAAGTGCAATACAATATTTTTGGTCCTTTTGACAGAAAAGTGGGGGAACAGAGAAAGAACTTCCTATAAATGAGAAGACTAGTAATCATGTAGAAAATTATCTCTCACTTAAGATTTGAAGTGAGGTATTTTTAGATAAAAATATTTTATATCTGCATTAATTCCAGGCAGCACAAATAGCACAAAGCAATCAGAGCTAGCTGAAAACTACCATGACTAGTTTGTACAGAAACCATCATTCTGTACTCCTTTCTTACAACAGATAAAAGTGGAAGATACTTCTCTATTCAGACCAACTGCACATCAAAGAGCTTACAACAGTCAACTAAACCAAACTAGGACTGTGACTCCATTTTCTCAGTGATGCTATGAATTTAAAAATTGTTGAAGACAAGAAACTCTTGAAACCAATATATTTCATAAAAAATTATTAATTTAATAATATATAGCATGAAGCATGATGGGAAAATGAAATCATTATTTCCATTTTGCAAGTAGAAAATTGAATATGAATAGAAACAGAAACAAGAGTTGGACTCCTATATTCTGTTTTAGATTTTAACAGAAGTGTTATCATTTGCATCTACTTTGGTCTGTTTCAGCAACCAAAAGACTTTTAAAACAAAGGCCTTCACACAAAGCATCAGTGTCCTAGAAAGAAGTCCTAAGAAAATTCATCAGGGCTTTCTGATGTGACAACTCAACTCTCTCCCTCTCCTTAAATGGCTGGATATAAAAAATGATAGCTAGATTCGTCCAGATTTAATGTTGTTCAATAATGTCATTTGTATAGAAAAGGGAGTGGGAGATGATAGCAGTTGTCTGCCTTCTTATTAAGCCTATCCCACGATGAGAGAAATTGAGCATAAACCGTGCAATAAAGGAGATGGAAGGATATCCAAAGCTTTTGAGATAGAATTGTTCGTTTTTCTGAGGTTTGTGTTTGGCTTTTTATTTATCTTACAATATGGGAAAAGGAGTTTTGTTAACCATTTTTCGTGATCCTTTCATGTGAATCCAAATAAATCAAGTAGCAAGCACTACACAGTTGCCAAAAGATCCCAGTATTCAAGATCAAACCCACATTTTTACAACACGCTCAATCATTTTCCACTTTATGCCTGGAAGATATGCTGATCTCTCACAGTTAGGGTGTTTTTGAGGAGAGCTTTTCACAGAAACTTCTAACTGAGTTAAACTCTAGAAAGACCAATAATTAAGACTGACATCAATAAAGGTGTCAGTCAAGTAGACAGAAGGAATTATTTTAAGGAACAATGAAGACCTGATAATGTCAATGAAGGTAGAATACAGAGATATTTCAGTCTTGTTTCTCCTCCCATAGAAGTCAACAGAAGTTGTACAGTGAGGGTAGCAGTAGAGTAAGATAATAAAATATCAGATTATAGGAAATACTATTTGCGTTTTCCATCTGTACAGTACCCAAATCCGACATTTATGACAGTTAAGTGTATTTATAAGTAAACATCATCATTCATGGAAGATCTGTAGTGAAAGACAAATCAAAGACAACACAGGAAGAAATTACTTAAAGATACCTTTTAAAGTAAAGGTAAATATATTCCAACATACTTTAGTCTCAAGTAGAAGAAGGTTTTCAGGTAGTGATACAAATCCAAAATTATTCACAAAAGAGAGTTCTTGTATGGAAGGTAATACTAAAAGTTTGGGGTTAATATTAACAATTTAACAAGAAAGGGCATCTCACATCTCTTGAAATCCCCAGATTTTTGCATTTCATAACCTGAATTCTTCTATTTCAGAGAAGTCCTTTCTTGTTAAAGCATGAGTGAACATATATATATACACACATGTATTTATATATATATATATGTGTGTGTATATATATACAGAGCAGTTACGAAAAATTATGCACATTGATTTCGAAAGTTTGCTATTAGTAGGTATTGAAAAAAGTGTGTATTGAAAACAAGCAACACTATGTTGCATTCTCTGTGGCAGTTTCTGCCAGGTATTTGAGGTGGAGGCTTTTTCTCCTCAAAAGCAAGGAGAACAGTTTATTAAACATGATTGAATAAACTCTCCTCAATAGAGAATTTTCTCCTCATCAGAAAGCCAGCAACTGTTGAATGGCACTGACTTGTTCCCCATAAATTGTATTCTGACATTCTTAGCAGTCATACAATGTTAGTTAATTCAGTGTACTGCTAATGCTTACTTCCAAAAAGCTGAAGCAGCCTTCTGAACTCACCCACCCCCCCCCACCGCCCTGACTTTTAATATGTGCAGGAAGAGGCAAGTTTTATAATTCCTGTAACAAGAAATCTTCCTGTAAGAGGAAATTAACTTCTTCCATTCCAGTGTTCTAGCTACCAGCTATTCAGAAATTTTTGTTTTCTAATAATCAGCAAACTAATCTGTCTTCAGCTGACCTAGCACTGCCTTGGAAATCTGCAAGTGCCTGTAAAGTGCTGTGCAGTTTAGCATATTTTATCAAGTTGTTCAGAGGCCACAATAAAGTATATCTGACAGCGTTTTGTATAAATCATTCTGTCACAACAGAGCTCCAACACCAGAAGCTTTGATCTGACCTGGTAACATTTCATTCCTAGAAGCTTATAAATAATAACAAAATGTCCAATTTACCCCTTTTTTAGTACTCATTAAATTTTACTTTAACATTAAAATGGCATTCATTAAAGGACAGCAAACTACCTTGAATAAATCATTATACATACACAATGAGGCATCTCTGAATGCAAAAACGTTTGGCAAAATCTAGACTAGAACACTGCCCAACATCCAACACCCCAGCATAGGGGAAAAGAGTTTGGCCAATGCTAAGAAATCAGATTCCTCGACTTGCAAAAAGTACCATAGTATGGCTTAGTCAGCACTTTGGCAATTAAGTCACAGCTTGGGGTAGGCCCTCTGCTACAGAGCTTCTCTGCACTGCCTCAGTGACACAGGTAGCTCATGAAGCTGGTATAATTGACTATTGTTGAGGTAAACTGAAGGCAAGAAAAAGTGGCATTTTGAACTTGTTCATAAAGGAATCACATCGTGTAATATCTGATAATTAAATGCTCTGCTGTGATCAAGAGGATGCAAAAGCCACTAGGATGACCAGAGATCAGCAAAGGGAATAGAATATTTTAAGCACAGGTGAAATATCAAAGGAGATTGCTACCAGTAGCATTACAGGGTACTGTGTTGATTTATTCTCAATGCTGCCTCCATTTATTTATTCAAAGATTGTTTTTTTAAACTGCCATACTTGAAAACTGAAGCTGGTGTTGAAACCCAGGTGTGGTTCTTTCTGCATCACTGAGGCAAAGAAAGTGTCAGGAGTTTGCCATTGACATAGTAGTTAACAGTGCTGCTCTTTAAGCCACATATAAATCATTTCTATCTGTCACTGATACATTGTTTCTCAGGGTTAACAAGAATAAAAAGTGGTAATATATGCTTTTTTTTTCCTCAGAAGAATAATAGGTATAGTTTTGAAGAAGGACATCTTATGTTAAAAAATGCCATTGTTTTAATTGCATCATATTTTATTTCCTACCATAAATGCAGTGGAAAACTGGCCAGGGAAAGCAAGGAAAGAAAAGGTGAGATAAAACACAGTTTCCTTAAAGTTACTAAGCTGACCTGTTAGTTCATCTATACTTGGTTTCTATTAGTCTCTGGAACAGATTCCTGAGGGAAACAGTCCCATTTCTTCATCTTTAAATACTGTTTTGGAGAAAGCACTTTAGATTATATTCTTGTTCTGCCAAAGTAGCTAAATAGACCTATTCAAACATAAAGATTTTTTTAATATTGATTTTAATTTATATTTAAATCGATAAATTTGCAGGCCTAAAATAAAGTAATTAGTAAATTCTAGAGATTGCTAAACATTGTTATAAATACCTTTGCGACCAATGACCTTGGTGTTACTCCATCCTGATAATACTTTGTTTTCTCCTTACAGTCTGGTTATCACCCAATATTCCTTGACAGAAAGTGACAGATGATAGAAACAAAGAACAGTCCATCTTTAAACTGCTCATCATAGAAGAGCTGTTCTAAATCCTCTGGGTGACTTTGAACCCAAGACCACCAACCATATTCTCACTTGCCTTGACAGAAGCAAGTGACACCTGTTTGAAGTAGACAGACTTTCATTCAGGGAGGAAATTATTACAGTTTAAGGTCCAAAGAGCTCTAAGGTGGCCTTCTCTACATATATATATGTGTATATATGTGTATATACATCCCTCTCTCTCTCTGTCTCTCTCTCTCTCTACCTATCCATCCCCATTTTTTTCTTTCCTGTACAAGGACTGATAATTTGATGCACTTTTTAAAAATATCAACCAAGCCTGAAATGTACCTAGAAAAAAAAATGATTCTTCTTCTTTTCCATGAAAACAAACTCATCCAACCAGCATCAAATAAACCAGCTTTGAATAGTTACATCCCAGTATCAGACTGGGCTCATAGAGGAGTTAGCCAAAGGCCAATTACAAGCTGATCTAGCTAAAGCCAGTGTATTCTGGACCTAGGACAATCTGGATTTAGGCCAAGAACTAGGATGGAAAGAGCTTTACTGGATGATGAATTATCTCCTGCTGTCAGCAGACAGTAGAAAGACATACATTCTCTTCCCGCTGGAATTACATACTATAAGATAAGATAACAAGTGCCACTTAAAGGTAGCATGAATCCTGAGAAATATGTTTGTAATTGCTTGTGATGCTGTGCCTGCTTATTTTTTAACATTTCTGTGAACATAATATGTACTATATATTGCAAAGTTCATCCCTCTCCATCCCATGTAATCAAAACAGCTCTTTGCACATAGTGTACCCCAATACAGTAGTTTGCTTTAAAGAAAAGAGATCGTTAAATATTCATATTCTTTTTAAGCCTAAGAACTCTGCTCAGTATGATCAGTTCTCCTGCACCAAATGCTTTCCAAGTATAGAAAAAAGTAGTATCTTTCAGAGAGCTAATATAGTTAGAGCCAGACTAGAGATGGAAGATAGGGAAAATAGGGAAGTAACTGGTGACAGCCAACATACTTCACTAAGGACAAATTGTGCTCTACAAATTTTGATCTTCTATGATGGGTTTACAGACTCAGTGGATAAGGGAAGAGTAACTGACATAATCTACCTGGACTTCTGCAAAGCATTTGACACTGTCCAACGACATCCTTGTCTCAAAACTGGAGAAACATGGATTTGGCAGATGAACCACTCAGTGGATAAGAAACTAGCTGGATAATTGCTTTCAGAGAGTTGTGGTCAAGGGCTTGATGTCTAAGAGGAGACCAGTGATGAGTGATGCAACTCAGGGACCAACACTGTTAAAAGTCTTTATGGGAGACATGGAATGTGGGATTGAGTGCAAATTCAGCATGTTTGCCAACAAGACCAAAATGTCTGGTGTAGCTGACATGCTGAAGGGAAGGGATGCCATCCAGAAGGACCTTGACAGGCTTAAGAGGTGGGCCTGTATAAACCTCGTGAAGTTTAGCAAGGCCAAGTGCAAGGTCCTGCACCTGGATCAGGGCAACCCCATGCACAAATACAGACTGGATGGAGAAAGGATGGAAAATGACCCTGGGGAGAAAGACTTGGCGGTGTTGGTTGACAAGAAGCTCAATATGACTAGCCACATGCACTTGGAGGATAGAAAGTCAATTGCATCCTGGGCTGCATCAAAAGAAGCATGGCCAGCAGGTCGAGGGAGGTGATTTTCCCCCTCTACTCTGCTCTTGTGAGATCCCTGCTAGAGTACTGCGTCCAGCTGTGGGGTTACCAAGATTAGAAGGACATGGACTAGTTCTAACAAGTCCAGAGGAGAACTACAAAGATGATGAGAGGGCTGTAGCACCTTTCCTACAAAGCCGAGCTGTGACAGCTGGGGTTGTTCAGCCCAGAGAAGAGAAGGCTCTGGGGAGATGTTCTAGCAGCCTTCCAGTGTCTAAAGGGGACCTGCAAGAGAGTTGGAGAGGGACTTTTGACGAGGGCTTGTAGTGATAGGGTAAGGTGGGGGGGTGGTTTTAAGCTGAAAGAGGATGCGTTTATTGGAAGTGTTCAAGGCCAAGTGGAATAGGGCAGTGAGAAACCTCGTGTAGTGGAAGGTATCCCAGCCCATAGCAGAGGGGAAAGAACAAGATGATCTCTAGGGTCCCTTCCAATACAAATCATTCAATGTTTCTGTGATTCTAGAAGAATCACATGGAAGAGTAGGGTATGCAAGGAAAGAATATGGTTGAAGCTAGCCAGGATAAAAAAAGCCTAGCTCTGCAACTAGCTGTGTACCAAAGTGCAAGGGCTGCAGGCTTAAGGCCAGATTATTCATTGAGCTAATAGAGGACTCCTTTTATTTCAGACATATTATTATCATTGAGAATTTGTTAATTGGGCCCATGACATCCATTCCAGCTTCTAAATATAAGTGAAAACATTCAGAAATCACTGAGAAAATGAATTTACAAAATGCATTTTATGGAAAAGTATCAAAAACTTTCGCATCTCAGTACTTTCTAGAGAAACAAGTGTTTGATCTATTGAACAAGCATTTGATCTGGTTAAGCAACTGGGTAAAAGTTTGACCAGCTGATTGCTCTGAAAAATTTACATAATCCACATGTCTTAAAAGGTTGGAGGAAGGGTCACAGACATCTACACTTTATAAAACATCTAAATTCAAGAACAAGGCAAATTAGTTTTTAAAGTTAAGGACGTGCTAAAAGTGCAATAGAAGTTAGTTAGAATTGATGATTGCATATATTCTTACAACAATGATATTAATCAAGTGTAAAGCAAACAGAAAGTGGTATATATATGGACAAATTTGTCCTTCTCTGGAAACGTTCACATACATTGGGAGGGAGCTCTATGTCTTCAAATATGACATGTAATATTTGTGATGGCGAAGGCGAAAACTCCTGCTCAAGAGCAGGACTGTTAGGCAGGATATAGTATAGTAGGACAGGGAGAAAAGGTGTGTAGAATTTGAAAAGTAACCTTATTGTCCTTAGATGAGGTGCTTTCTGCATACTCTCAGTAAAATGTATATCACACACTTTTCTGTGTGATACAGGAATGTTTTCTCTATACACTGAATCACACATAAATCTCCCTCCTGGTCGGTACAAGCAGAATATGATCTGTCAAGTCCCCTTATTTCCCTGAGAGTTTGAAGCTGTGAGCACCCAGTGCTCAGTGTGTTCCAGATGTAGGTTCTCAGTGCAGTGACAGCTGGCAAGGTTTCTCACAAGGATAAGGTGGAAACACGCACATAAACATTTATAGAATTAGGTTTTCTGGCCTCTGTCCTGGAGCATGTGCTCTCAGTTTAGTACTTGAGGTTTTAAATATTGCCCTCTTTGTACCACTGTTCAAAATGCAGATCATCAGCTTGCTGTTTCCTACATGGCTTCATTGATGCTTTGCTAGCTCTACTTTTTCTTAGACAAGAAGAATGCATATCCCTGTATCCAGAGGCAGTGTCAAAGAAAAGGAATAAATGCCCTTGTATGTGCTAAACCTTAAACTTTTATCACTGTTAAAACAATTTCTCTAGACGTTAACTCTTATGTGGTGAAAAAATAGGTGAAATAAAATGAAAGTAGAAATTTAATAAATAAGTATTCCTTAAGTAATTTTTGGACGCACACATATTTTATAAAATGAAAAGACAGTCTTTTCACCACATTTTGAGGCACTGACTAAAACTTCAGGCTCCTAGCACATAACTGTAGTTTCTTGGTGCTTAGCTAATGTAACATTAAATTTAATGCAACTTATCCAAAAAGCTTAATATGTGCTTTTGAGCCTCTACAATATCATGTTTATGGCCAGGGCTGCAATGCAGAGCATCTCACTCCAGAGGAACTCAGCAAACGACTGGAGCTTGGCAGCAAAGTGCCAATTTGACCCGACATGAGGCTGTTTGCTCCAGGCACCTGTCAGAAGATGCTGAATTGGCCAGTGAGGAAGAATTGCTGTTCATTTTACTGGCAATAACTGATCCACTGCCATGTCAGGAATGCAAGGTCTATTACTCCATACCCATGTGAACATCAGGACCAAGAAAAGCCTTAATGGCCTTTCCAGCAAGGCTGGAAAAGCCTTAATCTGGCCTTAGATACTGAAAGAGGAGAAAATTATGGGTTTTGCTTTGAAAAATTGTAAAACAGCTCATATTCTATTCACTTAGACTGTAGACAGTTTTCTAAATCCTTAGTATTATAGTAATGAATTCTGCAGCACTAAAGGAATATAAAGCCCTGAAATTCTAGACAGAAGCATGAAGTCCCTCACCAAGGTCCGTACCTGCCTCTGAAAAAGAGCACTTTGTTAACAAATTTAAAATTCCTGAACTATTTGGCTATTTTATAAAGAATTTTTGTCCTCAGAAAAGGTAAAATTATTACTCATACCAGTTCTGCCACTGGCCTTCTTCAACTTCAGGCTCTTGTTCTAATCTTTTTCATTTTTATTTCATATAGCTAGTTCTCACTCCAGTCTCAGTCAAACCCTGGGTCATTCATTCCAGTGTTTGTTCTGGAGCAACAAAGACAAACAATAGTTATGCATGATAAAGATGCAGATTATAATGCTTGAGTTTGTGTATCTCAAAACTATTCCATTCAGATTAATAAAAAAAAAAAGGAAAGAAAAGAAAAAAGTTACAGTTGAAATTAGGAAATGGAGATAGAAGGAGAAAGAGAAACAATGTCATGAATATGGTTCTTCACAGATTTTTGCATCAATTTTTTTTTTAATAACTAGCCAGAGGCATGTAGAATAAAAGTGTGTCCTTTTATAAAATTATATAACAAATCATCCGGTATGATATTTCTGCAATGCCTTGTTCTACTGAACAAAGTGTGCTAAATCATTCCAGTGGTCTTTGCAATGAGTGAAAATAAACAGGCAAGAGTTATTGAATAATTCATGTATGTGATATTTGATAAACACAGAGGAACAGTTTATATTAAAAAGGTTTTGTGTTTATGTAGCAAACATGTAGCCTTATGACTGGCTTGTATTTTGAGAAATTCACACTGTTAATGCCAAAAACATTTTCCTTGCAAGAGTTTTGCCATTCAACCAGTAGTATATACCCTAGTACACTGTGTTTGAAAGCAAATGTTGTATATTAATAGAAACAAGAGCAATCAGGGATACCTCAGAAAAGTCATTGAAGCTTATTTATGTCATTTATTCAAGACAGGTGGGTGATGTATAGTCACCAGGTACAGAAAACCAGTACTTAGAACCATTAAGAGGCTAATAGTGTTCTCTGTCTGTAAATAGCTACAAAATGCATGTATCATTTCCTTTGGTTTTTGTGTTTGTTTTTTTAGTTTGGTTCTGGTTTTGCTTTTGTGTTTTTTTTATTCTTTTAAATCAATCACAGGAAGTATATTTTATGACTTTGCAGAAATATTTTAGTTAAAGGTATCTTAGAGGGAAGATTCTTCTAACTTTATCATTTAAATACAAAGATACCATTGCAAAGCATCATTAGCCTTCTTCCTAAACTTGGAAAAAAAAATCAAACAACAACCCATAACTAAACAGCAGAGCAAATTAGAATCTTGCTGCTCTGTAGGGGAAAACTGAAATGTACAATTGCCTTTGTGCACTGCATTTCCACTACAATCAAATGCAAAGTTACCATTCTCAGTTTTACCATTAGAATATTCAGCGGTGACTAGATGGGAAAAATGAACTGCACAATGAAAGAAAATAAAACTTTAACTGCACACTCTTTACTAGAAGCCCATTAAAAATAGAAACAAAGATAGCTAGCAATGAAAGAGCATGGGAAACCTACTACTGTCCAGTACACCTCTGTTTTTCCTTTTAGTACATCTATAGATGCACATATTTTACAACTGCTTTTTCATATAAAAAATTACAGATTGTTAAAAATCATGTGAGGATGTCTTTCAAAGTGCTCATTTCCCAGGAGGGTTGCTAACAGTTAATAACAACTGCTAAAATTTACATGGCACTAAAAACCAAACTGGAAAATAAATATGCAATATATGAGAACTATTATACTGAACATTTATTAGCTTGTAAGTGTACTAAATCAGACTATTAATATAGCTCAAGCTGGTAGCAGAACATATTTGAGATTATGTTTAGCTTTACGTAGACTTTTTGGGAATTTGAACAATAGCATTAGAATTGAAAGATTTTAAGTGATAGAGGAATTGTTATCTAATAAATATAGGAACAATGGAAAAGCTACTATTCAAGAACGTGTAACATAAAAGAAGTACAGTCATGCCATAGTATATGGCTAGAAAAAAAGGTTTGTAGCTCTAAAAAAAGAATTTTTTAGTTATTCAGATGTGTATGTTGCTATAATCCTTGTCTACCAACTACTGAAGTGGCACCAGCATTTAGAAAGTGACCTGAGCTACCCCACTTTATGGCAAGAAATGGAGATGGAACTTTCTGGCACACTGAAGTTGTTTAAATGCCAACATACATGCACATTCACTCACTTTGGTAAAAAATAATGTTATCTCCACCTATTAGAAAACAAACAAACAAAACAAAAAAACAAGACTGACCTGTTTTCATGCTCTTCTTGCTTTCCAGGGTGTACAATTCCTTCACCTC
>VWZD01005948.1:0-47775 GCA_013396695.1 Sakesphorus luctuosus
TCTTTGTTGTATTCATGACACATAGCTAAAGAGAAAAATTAATAAAAAGGCAGGAACCTGATGTCTTCCAAGCCTCAGGAGGGAATTTAGACTTAAAACAAGTGAGAAAAAACCCAAAAGTATTAGAACTAGTAGCTTTCAATTAAATTATTAAAAATCACCAAACAGTTTAGAATTTATTTTAATACATAATTATTATTTAGTGTTCGGAGGTCTAGCTTTTCTGTTTAAAAGATAGTAAATTTAGGGCTAGTGATTTGTAAATAGTGTGGGATATTTTTCTATTTTTTTCAAAATTGATATAATAAAGAACTGAATTTTTTGTTTCTTTAAGTCATATGCTGATATTATTGCTAGTATTTTGCCTTAAAGAATATATTGGCAAATTGGAAGCTTAAAGAGAGATTTAAATCTACAAATAAATACCAAATTGTTTAGACAAAAATGATCTTCTTTTGTATGTACCTCAGGAGCATCATTGAAAAACTGTGTTGGTATTTGATTTCCAAGGAAATTCTTGACATTTGTGGCAATAAAATGAAAAATACTGCTGACCCCATGCTTGTAAAATCTGACATTTTCAAGGAACATATTTTACAGAGCCTAAACTCTTCCATGAATTATAGCATTTTTTACTATTTTTTATTTACTATTGAATTGGAAGATAAATATTAACATTACAAATAAGAAGCAAGTGAGCACAGATTAGTATGCTGAACCAAAATTCTGTTGTGGATTAAAAGTGCGTTGTTTTAATGTCAGTGCTAATTGACATTTAATTTGTCCATTAATAACATTGCTAAATCTCTGCTTCCTCATTAAATGGCATAGCATGCTAAACATAAAGAGAGGAAAGATTAAAACACCCCCAAACCTGACCTTTGAACAGCCTAGAAAAGCATAAAATCATTATATATGGTACAAAATACAATTATATGTATTACATACCCTGGTTTTAACTTTTGAAACAAGTGTCAGTTTGCTGTTTTCTTTAATAGTGACAGGATCAGTCCAAAGGTATTAAAATGCAAGTAACATTACGAGTTAATTGTTTGCTAGCCAGGAAAGGTACAATTTGGGGTTGAAAGCATAATCCTAACTCTTCCCCTGTGTGCAGTATGGCAATATGTCACTACAAGATCACATGAAGTATTAAAATATATATGTAGAGAATCACTATCACCTCCCCAAAAGAGAGAACATCTGGCAGTAGTGTGAATATCTCTCAGTCCAGCAGTTACAGGGCAGAAAGTTCCCGAGTATACAACAGAAACACAGCTGGGTTGTAGCATTATTTGGATAAACTGCTTTGTAACCCAAAAAGGGAAGAACACCATATAAAGGCACTACCTATAATTTGTGTAAGCCTCAACTCAAAAAATTAGAGAATTTCTTCTCATTTCAGCCCTTGCTGATCAGAAAAAATGTGAGGCTTCCAAATCCAAAATGTGATATTACCTAAAGGATCTTTAANTGAGCACAGATTAGTATGCTGAACCAAAATTCTGTTGTGGATTAAAAGTGCGTTGTTTTAATGTCAGTGCTAATTGACATTTAATTTGTCCATTAATAACATTGCTAAATCTCTGCTTCCTCATTAAATGGCATAGCATGCTAAACATAAAGAGAGGAAAGATTAAAACACCCCCAAACCTGACCTTTGAACAGCCTAGAAAAGCATAAAATCATTATATATGGTACAAAATACAATTATATGTATTACATACCCTGGTTTTAACTTTTGAAACAAGTGTCAGTTTGCTGTTTTCTTTAATAGTGACAGGATCAGTCCAAAGGTATTAAAATGCAAGTAACATNGTGAATATCTCTCAGTCCAGCAGTTACAGGGCAGAAAGTTCCCGAGTATACAACAGAAACACAGCTGGGTTGTAGCATTATTTGGATAAACTGCTTTGTAACCCAAAAAGGGAAGAACACCATATAAAGGCACTACCTATAATTTGTGTAAGCCTCAACTCAAAAAATTAGAGAATTTCTTCTCATTTCAGCCCTTGCTGATCAGAAAAAATGTGAGGCTTCCAAATCCAAAATGTGATATTACCTAAAGGATCTTTAACATGAAACAGAAGAGAAATACTTCACGTAATTTCATATATTACATGTTTTGTTTTGTTCCTTTTTGCATAATATGCAAAATATATGTTCATGTAAAATCAGCTTTATGAATCACTGTTAAGCCATCATTGATTGACATCTGTAAAATAATATATGCCTTTCTGTAAAAAAAAGTCTATTCTACTGCATAAAAATTATAATTTATTTAAAAGTAAGTTTCACTGTATAATTGTGGCTGTAAAACACATTCTCAAACAGATTAGTGAAAGTCAGGGTTCAGCCTATCATCCTTTGGTTACAGTAGATTTGCTGATGTGATATCAAAAGGCTTATTTGCAATCCTATTTTCTAGTTTTAATTATTTATGGAGACTAGAGAAGAGTGATACAATGATATATTTGATATAAATTCAATCCATTCAGTATTAATTCAGCCATTTTTTTGGTACTTTATGCTCTATATAACAAATGCAAAACTATGTTGCACTGGCTGTTATCTGTATTCAAAATGGTATGTTAATGAAAATAATTCTGCAGTTTTAAGTATATTCTCTAGAAAAATCTAAATTAAACTTTTTTTTTTCCCTCAGCAGACAGGGAGCAGTAGATTCAAATTAGAAGATTCAGATCTTTTTACAATGCTTTTTCAGACATGACAGTTTTCTTCTTCACTCTCCTTTCAGTAAAATTAACTGAAGCCACTCTTCCATTAGGAGTATTCTAAACAGTACACTAATGAAAACCATACGACCCAAGAGTTAGCTCTACATCCTAGTTCTGTGTTAAAATTTTCCCTTTATTTTCAGCTAGCAAGTGGCTATGGGAGCAAGCATATAAAACCAATATCCTGGTAAGAGCACAGGAAACCTAATCCCCCTAGCCATTACATAACTGCAGACTAGATACAAAGCCAGCTATCTCTTTACTTTAAAAAACAAACAACCAAACCAGTATCAATTGTGTGGCTGACATTTATTAAGCACAGCAACAGTTTATCAATAGTGGCACAAACATTACAATTTTACTGTGACAAAATGAATACCAAGCCTCTGTCTTACATATTACTGGTCTTTCCTACTCCTTCCTTTCTCACTCCTTATGCACGTCACTGGTTAGCATGATCAGCCACCCGAGTTCAACAGATGCTCCCACTGTACTTCAGGGACATAGCAATTTTGTCAGGTTTACAGGTGTTCTTTACAGCACTGCAGAGAATAACATTAAGCACAGTTTTGCAGTTGAATCTGCTGCTGTCCCCACAGAGGGGCAGATGGATGAGGATGATTCCTCTTGCTATCACAGTTTTAGTCTTTCTTGAGAAGACTTCTGGGCAAACAGCCCAGAGCAGCAGTAGCAAGCCAGGGATGAGCTACTTGGTACTAAGGAAACTTGGAAAAAGCCATGCGACCCTTCATGGAACACTGAAACCTGACCTGTCATTACTGTATGCTGACACCATATGGTGAGTACTAGACCTGATAAATCATCTACTACCATGATGCAGGTGGTGGTGTCCTTGCTTAGTGCAGATGTTATGTACTAGTGCACAAAACACCACTGCACAACAAAGGAGAAAGGCAATCTAATCTAAGGAGTAGGAGAAATCTTTGCGGGTTTCCTTCTGTACTCTTGTGAAATAGCTGTTGGCTTCAGGCTAAATTAACTGCTCATATTAAAGACATATTCTAGTTTGACTAGGCACAGAGAAGTTTTTCTTCATGTTCAGCACAGTACTTCCTTTTACAGTGCAGATTTTCTTTGTAAAAGCTCTTTATCTTCTAATATATGGAAGTTCTGCTATTGGTAATGGGGTGATAATAGTCCTTTCCATTTCCTAACATGGAAAAAAAATATAATTATCTAAGAAGACACTCCGCCTACTTATTTCAATGCTTGTGTATTATTGTATCAGAATTACTGAGTTTCACTAAGAGTTTGGAGAGGATTAAGGGCAATTTTTAAAGGAACAATTCAAATTTTATCCAGGCATCAATAGCAATTCTAAAAATTCTGCCCTTGATTTAGATTTTATCATAACAGAAAAACTACAAATGAGAAAAATAATCTCTCAATGCTGACATTTGGTTCATTGGGTTCTACTGGCTTTACAAAGTCTTCATATATACCTGTATGCTCTTTCAACAACCTTTTTCAACATTAATTACTAATCTACAATCACAATTAATATCTGTTATGAAGGAATTTCTGTCTTCACTGAAGTAATCCCTAAAATTATTAAGAAACTGAAAAAAAAAAGAGAGTTTTTCCTGAAAATGGTCAGAATTAAATCTTTGTAACAGTAGGAATATTGTTCTTAATTCAGCCCTTTCACTGAAAGTAAATCTGTTTTAGAGCACACAAGATATTAAGCAAGGCCTGGAATGCAGAACTGTTCTGGAAGACAGTGCTGCTCCAAGTCAGTAATAAGAATTCTGCCTAGCAGGCAGCATGTGCTTTGGCATGACTTCGGTCGCAGCAGAAATTTGTCTTGGACAAATAGTCGTATCAGAAGAAAAGCGATTTTCTGTCTAATGTTACAAATGGACTGGAAGATACAGCTTTCTTCCATAAAGGAACTCAGAGATTCAGATAAATGTTCTTTTTTAATAATACGACTGGTATGGCGCAGGTAGAACAGTTCTCCTAGTATCACATAAGGGACAGATTTCTGATTGTTGCACAAACTAAATTATTATATTTTTGGCTTATAATTTATATAGTGGATTCATGAACAACAAAAAACCCAGTTCAACAGATAACTACATAACTACGTGCTGGATGGGACAACAGAAATAAAGAAAGTGTTCAGAATATATATTTGCAAAGTGTCTGTCCTTTCCCATATGTGGCAGACCTCCTTTTGGAATTTCTTTGGTTTTCCTGCCTAGGCTCATAGCCTTGTATGCTGCTACTCTCATAAAGTGTACATGGCTTTGTGTGTGTGCTACAAATATCATCATTCTTTTTCTTTCCCTCAATCTGCAGCAATAGCAGATCTGTAGCCTTTTATTATTTTGTCCCTTTACCTCAGTCCAGTACTTTGAAAGATCTATTCTGTTTTACCTCTGTAATTTTGAGCAAAAGTTTGGTTTACACATAAATACCTGTGACTCCCTTACTCTGCATCTTCTTTCGTTAAATATGAGCCCATAAAATCAACTGGCATTTAAGGAATGAACCTGCTGTAGTTTGGTGTAGTGCTGGCCTATGCAATAAATATGATCTGTCTAAAAGTAAGCAAGAAAAAAAACCAAGTGAGGCTGAATTAATCTACATATTTGCTGACTTGTCTGAGACTACTGTAGTGCATTGAACTAGACCTTAAAAGAACATAATTTTCATTTGATTATTCCAGGCATGTTCTACCAGAACAACCATCTTTTAATTTGATGCCAGACGGTTGTTTGTACTTTGCTTTTCTCCAATAGTATGAGGCATTGTTGCGGTTGAAAATCAATGCCTCTCACATGAGTGTAGGAGCTCAGTATATTCTCACCTCTGTTGTTGCTGCCTAAAATCACTCCCAGCCAGCATTAAGAAGAGGGCTGAAATCTCTTTCAGGAATGCCTGCTTGCCTGCCTGCCTGAAACTTCCTACCAAATCTCTCTTACCTGTGGGTGAAAATGACAGCAATCAGTACAATTGCCAAGGGGCAACCTCTTCTTAGCCATAAAAATAGTCAATGACTATAAGCATTTGGTAAAGAGTAAAGGCTGATACATGTGAGACAGCAAATCATCAGAATTAATTCTTATTCTGGCTGAACAAGACTGAGATGGACTGGGGCAGAAATTTTCAAACAATCTCAAACAAGGAAGCTGAAGTCATGAAAGACACTGAAGCCTCCTCAACTTCTATACATATATAGCCAGAGGAAGGATCCCTCTCCCTCTGTCCCATATCCCTGTGTTCCTTACTTTGTATTTCAACAGTATGTGTCAGATTGCTGGTAGAAATATAATCCTCTAATCTAGCTATATCTTGTATCTTAAAGGGGAGAGGTTCTCCTCCTTCCTCCTTTGCTAGGTGGCAAAGCTCTTTTCTTCTTTAAAGTCTTCTGCACTGAATCTCATATATTGGTGTTCCTGGAGCCATATTTTAAATTACAAGGAGTGAAAATTTCTGTTGAATCTATTACACTATCACATCTGAAACAGGCTGATAAACAGCTGATCTTGTGCATGTTACTGAATATCTCATGAGGGTAATTTACAATTCCTCAGAGAAAACTGAGGTGAAATAGTCCCTGCCTGTGTTTCCTCTCAGCAAGCATATAATGCAATGTCCCAAGCATACTACCAGAGGTAATGTTTGCCTGCTACCACTTGCTGCCAGCTGGAATAAACATGAACACTTATGCTCTCACAGCTAAGGGTTTCATTTCCCCTGCAGTGTCAGAAGGGTATGTGTTTGAATGACAGAACGACTATGCAGTGAAGTCTCCTGGCCATTAAATCTAGGTCCATGGGAGAATTTGTAATATGAGGGGTGATAACTATGCAGTCTAGATCAATTGATTTCCCTTCTGCTATCTTCACCAAAATCCATCTAAGAAAATAACAGAACCAAAGTGCTTCTTTTGCATTATGCCATGGTTTTTTTTGTACTTTGTCTTGCATCATACCAGCGTATGTTTAGTATTATCAGTCTCACACAATGCACTAGACAGCTTTTCTTGAGAGGTAACTCCTGATTTTTTTTAATTATTCTGTATGATCTGCCTCCCAATTTATTTCAGAATACATCACATACCAGTCTTAATTTTGATGTCTTAACTTTAATACATATATTTTTAATGACATCAGAAGATTTTGTAGTGTTGCGGATGATCTATTGTGTTTCTGGCAGTTAATACTAGTATTGCAGAAAACAAACTCTAAAAGGAAAGGTTGAGAACATGGCACTTTGTTTTGGATAATGCCAAAGCTATTAACTACTGTGTCACTGTTTTCCATAACCATATATTTACCTGTATCCAATGGACTGTATTCAATGCAACACTAATGTCATTTCATATGTCTGAGGTGAATTCACTAATAATACCTTATTTTACATTCCATTTTAGAAAGAAATTTGGGAACATCCAGTCAAACTTAGAATTGTTCTATCTTTCCTTTCATTTCCTTACATTTAGGATATAAAAAACAAACATATTCTTACAAAGAGCTAACTGGAAAATCCCGTTCACTAAACCAATACAGGCAGTATTTTCAATTTTTGTCATTCTCTCTGTAAATGGTCAGAAGTCACAAGAAAGAGGGGTGAATGCAAGGAAATTTAGATACATCCATTTCCATTACTTTTAGCCCGGATTTATGATTGCAAATGAGTAACACCTTCATCATTGTGATCAGATATATATTTTTGCCTCTTAAATTCACTGTTTACCTTACATGTGATGTTTTGTACCCCAGGCCAGCCTTGTTCTGTTAAGCCAATCTATGCCAATTAGTGAAGGACCATTTCCTTCTGCAACTGTTAATGAGAACAACAAACAGTTAACTTCCGTATTGCCTAGTGGAGTAATTATGGTTCTGCTAGATAGAGAACAGTTTGTACTCTGCTTTGTATACCAGTTCAATAGCGATTTTTATTAATAATAGGGGATTTTTATGGATTAAAGATGAAAAATCATACTCCTACATGATTTCTTTTTGTCTCAGCACAGCGGTTTTGTCTGAATCACCTACTCGTGTTAAAGAACACTTGCAGTGCTATATATGTGAACCTTTATTAAGCTAAACTCTAACTGCTAATGATATAATTATGTATTAAGCACTTCCTGTGCTGTGTTAAGTCATTTATTTTTCAGAAGCAGGTTGGTCATCCTTCCCTCTTTCAAAGAGACAATCTTTTCACTTTGAAAAAAAAAGCCATTTTGAGTTGCTTATATAAAACCTTTCCCAACATGTAACCATTTGAACTGATGTTCTCTACGGTGGCTGTCTGCCTCAAGCCATTGCTTTCAAGAAAAACACATTCAGAATAGCCACTAAGAAATTAGGCTATGAAAATTGCATTTTAATAATGTTAAATCTCAAACTTGACATTTTGACAAAGTGTATTTTCAATCTTTCAATATTTAACCATTTAAAAGAAGGGTTGTGACTTCTTGTCCGAGAGCCACTGTTAAATTGTCCAGCCTGTCGTTCCTCTGAAAAATCAATCTACATTTCTGACTCAGTTGCAAACTACTAAAAAGACAGAGTTTGCACATATTCAGACTGTAGTAGTCTAATTCTCTGTGTGCACTAAGTATCCTTACACTCTGGTTCAGTTTGCAGTGTGCATACTGTCCTCACTGAAAGCTCAGCCAGGAACCGAAGTGACTCCTAGTGTTATTCTTACAGATAGAGCCTGCTTGCTGCAGATAAAGACCTGTGCAGAGAAACTACACCTGAAATTTGGAGCGAGAGGGGGAACTGACAGAAGGAAAGAGGACAGATGTTGAGATTCGTACTGAGATAACTGAGCTAAAATTTTGTTAAACATAAAAGATATGCTAAACACCAATGAGAATGAAGATTTTTCATTACTACTGCATTTTCAGATGAATAAGGGGAAATATATATTGCAAAAACTATTTTAAAGTGTAAGATTTAGTGGTGCAGAATATTATTTATGTTATCAATAATCTTTCTCAGATACTATTAATTACTACATAGACATGCAACATGTGCAGATCTGTTTAAGAATTTAATTTCAGGGAAATTCATCACTGACTCTAACTTTTTTTTTCTATTCCTACATATAATGTAGAAAATAGACTTTGTAAGAAAGGCTTCCTATTTCAGCAGAGTAACTGAAAAGGACCAGCTCCATCCATCAAGTATTTCCTGAGGGGTCCATAGAATTCAAATGCAAAGATTTTGTCTTAGGAAAGTGAAAGAGGCTGAGAAAAACTGAGGAATTACTGAAATAATGGCATAAAGGCTGGCACAAAGAAGAAACTACAATGTTTGTGCCAAATAAACAAACAGGAGAACTTCACAGGCTTGTAGGTATTTACAGTTTGTAGGCACTATAAAGAACTTTGAGGGGAAAAAGAAATTAATTTTAAAAGCGGGTAGGTCCTGCTGATTTCTCACTGAAAATGGGTGCTTTCCTGTCCACTTTCAACATATAGGTATTACAGTTCTGCACCTCAGAGTCAATTTTTGCAATGTTAAGCTATTCATATTCATTCAAATCATGAATACCCTCATTTCTAAGCAGCACTCAGTCAGAGGCTTTTCTTTAGATCTTAGTATTTTACTTCGGGTTGCATTTGGTTTTCTGGAATGCTAGCTGGATTGATACCTACTGGAATTAGTGCCTCTGGTCTGGGTACCATCTAGATGTAGAAATAGTTCAGTTTTAATAACTACTAAAATTTAATGATCACAGATAAAGTTACTATACAATTTTTAATAAATAAAATCCAAACTAGGGCCAAAAGTCATATGAAAGTTTTATTCTGAAATGAAAAAGTCCTCATTCATTCACGGATTTTTTTAAAAAATCCTATGGCTTCTAAATATTTCATGCTAATGAAGTTTGGTGGGTTTTTTTCTCTAAGAGCATGAACTAGAGACTGATCTGTGCTGAAAAGGACAATCCGAGCTATGAAAGCATCTCTAATTGTATATCCACCTGGATCTAGGCATGCTTGCCTGCATTCATAGTGTCAAGTCTCTACATCTATCCTGTTTTATCACAGTCCTATTTACAGGAGGGCGGTCCCGTGGTGTAGTGGAGAGCACTCCGGTCTCTGAATCCCAAGGTCGCGAGTTCGAGTCTCAGTACAGACCGTCCTTGGCAGTTCAATGCCTCCCTGCCATCCCATCCCGTCAGATCTTGGATGCCAAGCAGGGTCAGCCCCGGTTAGTACCGGGTGCTGTAGATAGTCCTAAGGACCTCAGTGTCACTGTCCAAGCTTGCTCGGCTGTGGCAAATGAACCTTAGGACTTAAACGGTGGGGCCAGTTCTGCGCACGCTGTGCCTCACCTAAAAAATCCACTGCGCAGGCTTGAAGGGCACACACACCCATGTGGAGAGAGCCTTTCCCAAATCTTTGTTCGCGAAAATTGGCCATTATATATATATATATATTATATTTACAGGAACCATAGTAATGAAAACAACTTCTAAGGAATGATAAATTCTATGTGGGTCTTATGGAAATATAACATATTTGGAAAGTAACTTGGGTGAAGTTTTCTGTTGCAGAACACTTGGGATGAGAGTTACATGTAAATTTTAAATCTAATGGACTATTTAGCCTGAAAAATCAAATAAATTCTTTAACTGTAAAATCAATCAATCAATCAAAATAAAAACAAACAAACAAACAAAAAAAACCCAACAAAAATTTCGCACAAACACAGAACCAAACCCCAGATATATTCTTACAGGTTGAGATAACAGATCAATGACAGCAAGAATAATTTCTGGCATCTTTTTTTTTTAGAACAACATAGATGCATTTGAAATACAACAAAATCAAACCGTTCCTCATATAGTTTCAGATGCCATTATGTCCACTTAATAATATACTTCACTGAGCTTATAAATTGTTATAAAGTTGCTGAAAAATTGCATGCCAGAAAACCTGACGCCATGAAGGAAACTCCTACCATCCTATTTCCCACTGAGATCAGAGGCCAAATGCAAGAGTTCACATGGGAAAGTTTTCATTTGTTTTCTTTCCATTAGATTTCAGAAGTTTCCAGCTTGTACTTTGCCAAGTATATGAAAGAAACACAAACTGAGGACAGTTTGTGGTTTGCCCATCGCACAGAGAAACTGAGAGGATTATATGACAAGGCCAGGATTTGCTGCAGTGTTGTGACAGTGAAAGAGCTTTACAGCTTTATTTAGAATTTGAAAACACATCTGTCTGCTTTAGATGTAAAGAAAAGATTTAAAACAAGAAGCAAGACTTATACATGCAAGTATGATTGACGAAGCAGGCACAAAGCCTGAAACAATAGCTGTTTAAATTAATTCCCACTTGATCCCAAGTGATGTTTACCCAGGCACCAACAATTATACTTTAAATATCAGCCTAGTTAAATATTTTGGTGCACATCAAAACACATGATAGAAGTTTACAATAGAAATAAAGGGAAAGTCAACATTCTCAAGTCTATAAAACTATTGGCAAAGACTCACAGAATTATACCACCAACACAAGAGGAGAGAGCTGTTCCAGCAGTGGTTCACAGGAAAGAAAAGTTCTCTACAGAGTCCATGGTTTTCAGGGCTGACTTGATCAATTGTTTGAGTATTCAGGCGATTTCTCCTACCATCATTTTGGATTACTAGAATGGATTTGTATTACCATGGCCCTGCTGTGGAGTACACAGTACAGCTCCAATACAAGAACTCTGCTTGAGAGTTTTAAGATTCAGCCAAAACCTTCCCATCTAACTCCTGAATGAGAGAATAATTGAGAGCTTAACAGGAAAAAAAAAGTTAGAGTCAGTGATGAATTTCCCTGCTGTGAACACTAAAATCAATTTTTATATGTTTCTATAAATGTCCAACCTTTCTGTAAATTTAAAATGTCAATATGATATAAAAAGGAAAAAAGTTTTGATTACTTGAAATAATAAAAAAACCTGTCATGAAACTTTTTCACAATTTTTCATCCTCTCTGGGGAAAATTTGCTAGATTAAAACACCTCTCAAATTTAAGAGGACACATGATCTCAGGGCTATAATATGAAACATAATAATGTAGCACACAGTAAAATGATTTAAAGACTCTGCTGGATTGCTATCCAGTAACTATGATTTCAGCAATAACCTACAGAAGACCTTCATTCTGCTAGATGAGTCCACGTACTTTCATTAGAGGTTATATCCTGATCAAAACACTCAGTGTTTTTCTTAAACTGCCTATGTATTCCAGCAACAGTAGGACAAAATCTGTCCTCAGTTACACCACTGGAAAAGCACTCATTTCATGGACTTTGATGTATTGCAAGTTCCACTGACATAGATGAGAGCAGCATTTGGCCAAATATACCCAAATTCAGAAGCAGCATCTATTACCTATAACAGCTTTCTCTAAAGAATGGCTGAAAACCTCTACTAATACAGTATAGCAAAACAATATTTTCCCCCAAGTTGTTCCCTAAGGAAAGTGATTTGAAAAAAAAAATCCAAATCAAATTGTCTTTTCAGCTTTAACTATTCCATTTGAACAGATGGAAGGGAAGAAGTAAACTGAGAATTTTGGAGGGGGTTAAAACTGGATTTTTTTTTTTCCTTTTCACTCAGTCTTCCCATTTCTAGTTTTTCTGTAAAGCACTTGAGCTCTATGCTACCTAGCATGCTAAATGCTTCTGTTTTATTAATAGTCATATCATAACCCTGTGCAGTAACAGTATTTTTAAATTAGTTTCCTAAACCCAAAGCACAGAATAATGGTAATTGAGAAACAAGTTTATGCACTATTGTTGGCTCTCAGTCTGAAGACATATTGCAGTACTGCACCATTAAAATGCTTGCTGTCATCCTGAAACACATCATCAAAGTAGGTCAGGCATGTCTAGTTCTTAGATGGACATATTTCAGAATGTAAATTTACCACAGTTAATATAGTTAAGGAACCTGTGGACTGGGCAAAAAGAAAAGCTTGTAGACAAGAGTGATGCTTTGTTCCACCAAATAAAGAAATATGAGGAAATAAACCTTTTTTCTTTTTTTTTATAAAAGCAGGGAGAAAATGTTGACATCCATCAAAATCATTTGAATTTAGTCTGGGATTTTAAAAAGAGCCTGATCTTCTTAAGTGCTCACATCCTACTTAGGCAGTTCCAGAATCCTTTCCTCTTGCACAGAGAAGCTGACAGATTGGCAATGCAATGACTTGAAGCTTTTATTCACCCCAAAAAAGAGCACCACAGTCAAGGGATGAGGCCAAGACATTTCACTGTTTCTTTTCTGCTCCTCAACCCTCAGCTGGAGGGAGACATCCAAGGGTTGGAAAGACATCTTATCTTGCAAACCAATGTGATTTTCAATCTTTTTATTAGCAGAAAAGTTAGCGAACATACAGAATTGTTTGCAGTTTCTAAAAAAATAATGGTTTGTAGCAATCCTGAGCAAAAGACCACTGTATATAGAAGAGTTAATGATCCACAAAACATTAAACTTGGGTAGGATGGGACCTGTGCTTTGCAGCGTTGTGCTGTGCCACACATACAGCTTAGCCTTCAGGTCAGTGTGTGCTGCACAAATCTCTTGACTGCAGGCTAACTTAGCCTGCTCATTATAAAGGAGGATTCTTCTTCAGGCAGCTCCCCTTTGGCTTCAGCAATTACACCTCCTGCATTACCATGCCTTTATCAAACAGTGCAGCAAAAAACTTTCATGCAAACATCCTCTCTGTTTGAGTGTAGAAATGATGTATAGAACTATTTTCTTGTAAGAAAACCTAATAAAAGCTCAAATGACTGAAATGGGATTACCCCTTTCTACAGACTGAGTCTGCATAATGCGCTGCAGTCTGGTTGCAGGCACATTTGATATTGCACAACTCAGGGTTCCCAGCATCTGAAGGGACACAAGATTATTCAAAAGGCAATAAAACTGGTAAAAGGACTAGAGAACAAGTTTTATGAGAAGTGGCTGAAAGGACAACTACCTGAAAGGAGGTTGAAGTGATGTAGGGGTTGGACTTTTCTCCCAAGTAGCAACTGACAGGGTAAGAGGAAAAGGACTCAAGTTGTGTCATGGAGGTTTAGATTGGATATTAGGAAAAATTCTTCACTGAAAGGGTGGCCAAGCATTGGAACAGGTTGCCCAGGGAAGTAGTGGAATCATCATCTATGGAAGTGTTCAAAGAAAGTCCAGATACGGTGCTTAGGGACATGGTTTAGTGATGAAAATGTTTGTGTTAGGTCAATGGTTGAACTTAATAATCTCTGAGGTCTTTCACAGCCTAAATGATTCAGGGACATTATGATTAAATATATTATTCCCTCTAATTGTGTTAGATCTAACAAATAGTACTTTCAATTATACTTTAATAATACAGACTTTATAGCATCTGATTTCCTTTCTTATTTGGCATCATAACTGACTACCACCTCATGGTGCTAAACACTCTTCTTTTGGGGTTGAGATTTGAAGACACTACTCAGCATTTATTTAGAATTTCAGGTAGGACTACTATTCTTCTCACTCAACATATATGGCTGTAGAACCAGCATGAAATTACAGTGTAGGGGAAAAGATGCATGTCAAATTAAGGGATGCATCAAACACTTTTGTTTCAACTTTTCTGCAATGTCACATCATCTAATCTATTGTCTTAGATACATAATTCTCACAAGGGAAACATATGTCTTTCTTGGTAGTGCAAGAAATACAGAAGACAGACTGATGTTGAAATGAAGGTGGAAGAAATAGATAAGAAATGTGCAACACAGAAATTGGCTATAGGTAAAGTTCTGCCTCAAGGTTTTTCAGTGGAATTGGTATACAAATAGACAAAAAGGATACATTATCACCTGAGCTGGAGTTAGGAGTATTGCAAATGTTTTTAAGGTACTAGTTTAAAATAGGTGCTTTGAAAGAATACAGGGACAGCTCAATCACCCCTCTCCACAAAAGGTCCAAAGAAACTTCAGTGTCTTCTTTAAAGACTACTGTACAGAGACAGGCTAAATTTTATAGTATAACACCTAAAAGAACCATGGGCTATGTATCAACACTTCCAGTAGAATTCAAACAAGAGAAATAAGAGTTCTCTGCTGAGAAAAATGAAAAACAAACAAACAGGCAAATATGTTTGCCAAGGTCTTCTGGTACTACTGTACTATTACTCATCTGAAGAGTAATGACTCTTCCTGCCTCGAAGTAGAAGTATTCACATAAAATACACAAGAAAAAGGGAATTTTAAAAAGATAGCTAAAGGGAGCACTGCATCACAAAGCTGTAACTAAGGATGAGATCAGGTCAACAAAAAACATCCTGCCCTGAGGCACAGGTTTAATGGACAAATCTCTCTCAGTATTATTTTCTCCAACACTTTGGTTTGGTCAGTTAAACTGTCAGGTCCATGCATTCAGGGAAAAGGAAAAAAAACAAATAAACAAACAAATAAAACAAAACAAAACAAAAACCGCCCACATCTGAAATACTCTGCCATTTCCAATATTTCCTCCATATTTAACATCTTTATTTTTAGCCAATCACTACTGTGTTCTGCAACACAGAATTCTGACAGGTATATTGTCAGCATAAAAAAAAAAGGAAAAAAAAAAGGAGAAATATAATGTGTTTTTAAACTAACGGGCAAAGCCAAAATAACATGAAAAAACAGAAACAAGTACAAACGAATTTTGAAGATAACCATTTTTTGAGGAGCTTCAGGAAAGGGAGATAGAGCACTATTGCAGGGACTAAGCAGCATGGTTAGTCCCAGATCCTCAAGAACAAAAAGTTTGTGCTCAACAATGCTTTAAAATAGGCCAAATATGGGAAAAGGTCCAACTGAAAAATGAAACTGATGTGAATAGGTCAATTTTGCTGACTCTGTGGCCAAGACAGAAAAGAAAAAAACATGACAAAAAATCCAAAATGCTACCTGAAATATTTCTCAAAGTCAAGGCAGATAGAAAACAGACTCTGCATCATGGGAAAGGTAAGAGAAGAAAGAGTATTTGGGAAAAGATATACGGATGACTGTATATATTAGCACTCTGCAATGTTCAAAAACACCAGTCAAGTGTGAAAAAATCTGGAAAGAAATTGACTGTAGTGGGAGAAGTCCTTTGAGGAAAATGATGGGCAGTGTTACCTTGGAGGCAGTATCAGTCTGAAGGATAGTAAATGGACTATTATATGGAATTGAACTTGGCAGCAGGAATAGAAGGCCATAAGTTGCCAGGATAGTGCTAGCTAAACTGAAAGAGAAGTAAGACTAAACTAAAGAACATGCAATGACTATTCGTTTCAACATGAACTGAGCATATGGGGGTGTGAAAGGTGAAAATAGACATATCTTAAAATTTTACCTGAGAAAAGTGCCTATCTGAAGGGTATTCAGTATGATCACCAGCTATCTTTCACTGGAACTGTGCAAAAATGTTATAATTGAGGGAAGGACAAAAAGTCTTACATGGAAAAGGGAGTACTTAGATTAGTGGATAATGTCCAGAATGAGTATAGCTACTTCATACCTCAAGGAATGTCTCTCTTGTCCTAGAAATATGACTGGAAAAACATAAAGCAAGAAATAAAAATTAGCAAGAGGTAAACACTCATACTATGGAAAATAAAATAAAAAAAAAAGCAAAGCAACACAAAAAGTACACCAGAAGTCTTCATCTCTGTATTGACTTCAAGAAGTACAATTATTATATAAGTGAATATTTTCTACTACCTACAAGAGGAAAACTTCCAAAAGAGTTGTTTGCTGCCAAATGTTTTCCTATACCTCTTAGATCTGCAGTAGTCTGCCAGATGTCTTTAAAAACCCATAGCACACATGTAGATGGTGCATATTCAACACTCGTTTCCAATATGCTTTTTCTCAGACTGTCACTTGGTTTGTGTCCAGCAATGAGCCTGTTTTAGTAGAAAATACACAAATTTTTGAAGGTCTAGAGTGTATGAAGGTCTGTTTAGCTGACATTTTGACATGAAATAGGTGTAAAGTGGGAAAAGTATATGATCAGAGGCTTCAAACAGTTTTAGAAAGAACTCAAGCTGTCAGGATACAGCTAACTTAAACAAAAATCTATATTTGTTCTATGTAAATAACAATTCTAAGAGTAATAATTACAGTCAGAGGCCTGGTAAACAATAAATAAGTTTAAGGCTATTGTAAATACCACTTACTCAAAAGACAATAAGAGGAACAAGGATTTCCCAGGTATTGTGAATCATGTATGGAAAACTACATTTCAAATAAGGATATCAACCTAGAGAAAGAGGTACTGATATGCCACAATGACATAAAATAAAAATTTTAAATGACCTTTTGAGAAATGTAGGTAATTAAATGAAAAGTTCCAGTCTTGAAGAACTAAGAGTAATCTGCAAGTCAATTTGTTTCCACTTGTTCTAAAATTACTGGCATAGTTTCCCTACTGTAATATGATCCAAGCACTTTACATACACTAACAAACCTGAATGTCAGTGTTCTCAAATATAGAAGAGAGAAGGCTTTTATTCTATGCATGTGTGAAACCTAAAATGTACATAGGAAGAACTGCTAGACATATAAACACTAGTTCTTCTTACTCTCATACTGTGAAATGATAAGGTACATAAAATAAGAGCCTACTAAAAAATTTGTACACTTTTCTGTATTTAGTACTGTTAAATGACAGAAAGGTGCTACCAAGGCATGGGATGTCACCTGCTGACATTTTGCTCAGCTTAAAGCAGGAAAAAAAGAACAGAAGACATGTCTATTAATAAATTATTGATATATATTTGAAATTACGAATTACAAAAATGTGGGTGATTGAATGTTCAAATCATTACATTTATTTGGAAAGAAAGTAGGTTACACCCTATTTCAGGAGCGAAAACTCAGAAGAGCTGTTTTGCTGAGGTTCCCAGTACATGACAATGAGATAACTGAGTACATAACTGATGAAATAAAGCATCATTTGTTGTTTCCTTACATGGGGTATATTGACACTCCCAATCCTAAACACTTGCTGCAGAGCATTGAGTTTATATCGACAATTTTCCATTTTCTTTGATAAATGAAGACAGACCTTTTTGACTGGCAAGCCAGCACAGCTTCATGAGAGGAAAGTACTGCTTATCCAACCTGATTTACTTTTATGACAAGGTAACACACTCAGCCGATCAAGGAAAGCCAGTTGATGCAATGTTTTTTTGGATTTAAGTAAAACTTTTGATCCTGCCTCTCACAGGATCCTTGTGGACAAAATGTCCAGAACACAGCTGGATAAACACATCAGTGGTGGGTGAGCAATTGGCTCATGGGCCAAACATAGAGGGTTGTAGTGAATGGGGTGACATCAGACTGGTGATCTGTCACTAGCAGGGTTCTAAAGGGCTACATCTTAGGCCCTGTGCTCTTCACCTTCATAAATTACTTGGACAAAGGACTGGAAGTGATACTAAGCAAGTTTGCAGACAACACAAAACTGGAAAGAGCTGTTGACTCCCTCAAGGGCAGAGAGGACATACAGAGAGGCCTCAACAAATTAGAGGATTGGACAATCACCAACCATATGAGATTCAACAAAGGGAAGTGCCAAATTCTGCACCTGGGCTGGGGACACCCAGGATTTATGTACAGACAGAGGAATGACATGCTGGAAAGCAGTGCCAAGGAAAGGGACCCGGGGATCCTGGTCAATGAATGGCAAGTTGAATGCAACTCAGCAGTGCCCTGGCAGCCAGGAGGGCCCACTGTGTCCTGGGAGGCGTCAGGGAAAGCATCACCAGCCAGTTGAGGGAGAGGATTATCCTGCTCTGGTCTGCGCCGGTGAGGCTTCACCTTGAATATTGTAGGCAGTTTTGGGCACTGCAGCATAGCAAAGATATGTAGCCATTAGAGAGTGTTCAGAGGAGGGCAAAAAAGATGGTGAAGAGCCTTGAGGGGAAGCTGTATGAAGAGCAGTTGAGGTCACTTGGTCTGTTCAGCCTGGAGAAGAGGAGACTGAGGGGAGACCTCATTGCAATCTACAACTTCCTCATGAGAGGAAGAGGAGGGGAAGGCACTGATCTCTGTGGTGACCAGTGACAGGATCTGAGGGAATGGCCTGAATTTGTGTCAGGGGAGGTTTAGGTTGGATATTAGAAAAATGTTCTTCAAATAGAAGGAGGTTGGGCACTGGAACAGGCTCCCCAGGGAAGTGGCCACAGCACCAAGTCTGACAGAGTTCAAGGAGCATTTGGACAATACTTTTGGGCACATGATGTGGCTCTTGGGGATGGTCCCGTGCAGGGACAGGAGTTGGACTCAATGATTCTTGTGGGTCACTTCTAACTCAGCATATTCTGTGATTCTATGAATTTTACTTCTCTGCTTAATTAAGGTCCTGTGCACTTAAAGTGACATCCTTCTTTGCAACTCAATCTTTCTTTCTTTTTGTTTTTTTTGTTTGTTTGTTTGTTTTTCCGGATACATTGCCAGCCGATCACATATACATGTCATATTCTAAAACTGCACAGTCCCTCCCTTGTAACTAATTCTTATGTCTCTGTCTGGATTCAGGTTTCTTTTCTAATTCTGAAAGCACTTACAAGCACAATATATTTTTAAAGGACTTGCTTCATCTTAAGAGTGTTTTTCAACACATCTTCTAAACTGAGCGGATCACATGAACCTCTCCACGACCTTCAATTCTTTTTCAGTTTGTTCCTAGAAGACTTTTGAAACAGAAGACCCTTTGGCTTAAGAAATTCTTTACATTGAGGCTGATAAGGAACTGGAACACATCAGAGCAATTGTGGATGCCCCAACCCTGGCAGTGTTCAAGGCCAGGTCGCAACCTGGTCTAATGGAAAGTGTCCCTGCCCATAGCAGTGGGATTGGAGCTAGGTCATCTTTAAGGTCCCTTCCAACCCAAACCATTTTGATTCTATGAACACAAATACCTATTTCAAATAAAATAATCTTCTTCCTCTTCTTTGCATGTTCCCAGACAAAATGTCTCACAGCCCTGGTCAATTTTCAGCCTGAGTTCAAAGAATTATTTTATAGAAAGGTTCCACCCATCTCCCTTCTTCCAAGATTCCTGCTGCTTTTTTCAACACTGTCTAGTGATTTCTTCAGGGCCAGTCCAGTCTGCTTAGTGTGGATAGCAGCAGCCTCTCCCTTATACATAAGACTAAAATGATAAGAGGCAAAACTGAATGCAAGCCTGACATATAGGGATGTCTGCATAGTTTTGTGTCCTGTGGATCTTTGGCAGCCTGAATTCTCAAAAAATCAACCTGAGTCTGGTTCCGTATTTGGAATTAGTAAAGCCCTTTGCTGCGTTGAAGACAGCAACAAGTTACACCTTCTTACTCTTGAAGATAATGTTCTCTTTTCAAGAGCTGGGCTGGAGTTTTAAGAATTACGAGCCACAAATCAGACATATCTGGATAGATATGCATACCAAAGGGAATCTAAAGTGATAAAAAGTATATACAACATTTGTGTATGATGCTAACTTAAACAAAGAAATTCTTTACAGATTCATATCTATTGAAGATTTCTGAAATTACAGCCTTTGTCCACCCTGCACCGACACACTGTATGTCTGTGAGTATTTACAATGCATGTTGAACACCTACATCGAAGTAGCATGGACTCCCAGAAGCAACCCTCTTTTATAAGTATAGCAAAATTTATATTAAAAATCAATATAACACTTGTTGTTTCCCTCTAAAATACTCTGCAAATATGCAGTGAAGATATTACGTTTCTGAGTTCCATAGCAAGAATATCAGTGGGAAGTTCCAGGCATAAAATATCTGGTTATGGTCTAGACTATATAAGAAACTGAGCAACAGTGACTTCCAGGTTAGGAAATGGTAATTTGAAATCTAGATCCATGAACATTCTTCTTTAAAGCAGAGGAAACTAAAGAACCTTCTAAATATGTCATTAATATGACCTTATAAAGTTTTATTTTACATAACAGAGTTTTATATTTATTGAAGATTACAGAGTTGTTTTCTTCTTACACAGGTAACTCACTACCTTGTTTCAGAGGCTGACTTCTAAAACATGGTCCTACACGAAAGACAGAAAACATATATAGCTTCCTATAACTAAGCCACTAAGACAGTTTCTGAACCCATGCCCTCTGACAGAAATACTCTGATACAAATAGACGAACACCAGTTTTCCAGACTGCCATGGTTTCCAGAGAAAACTGCATCACCCAGCATCCTATTAAACCCCTGAAGAGATTATGTGTAGGAATAGTCTGTGAGATAGCCGCACAGTCAAAGGAGGAGCACAGATGCTTCCAGTAGCAGTGAAAGAAATTCCAGGGTGAGCGGAAAACAGAGTTTAATATAGCTTAAATTCAGAAGGGATCACTATGGTTAGCGTAACTCTTTCTACAACGCAGGTTGCAGAAACTTCTGCAATAACCTTAGCTCTGAACTTACAACATCCCTCTGCACCGCAACATGTCTATCTACCCTCCCTCTCACACACACATACATACACACACACAAACTCCACACACAAACCCCTTCACAATTGTCCTCTGCTAAGTTCTTGATTTGGCAGCATAAACTGCACAGTTATCCAAACCAAAAAGATTTTTGTGGAATTACACATTTAAAAGCATTTCCTGACTTTCCTTCCTTTCCCTGACTTTCATCTAATCAACTGCTAGAGCTAGTTTTCTATTTAACTTCAGAGGAACCTAACAGATATGAGCAGTCAAAAGATGATTAATAGACATTAGTGTGACTCCTCCAGAACTACTATAAACAGTTATGACTGGATTTGTAATGATCACTTACTGCTAAGCCTTGGGGAGAAAAAAAAGATCAATTTTTCTATTATACCTAAATACACAGCATCTAGAAATAATTATTTCTGGGTTTCTCTAGAAACAAAAGTTAATGGAGAAGATACTGTGCTTGATATTGAAGATGTTTAAAGTTGTCCTGTATAGTAAGGGGCAATGGGTACTATGCTTTAAAAAAATGGTAGCAAGAAGGAGTGAGAAAGAGAATGAGACAAAGACCTTCCATTTTAGCATTTTAGAAGTGTACTTGTTCTTTGGCATGCAAATAACTTATTTGAGGAGATTAGGTGAGTGACTGGGGTTTTCCCCTAGAATGAGTTCTTTATAGCACAGACAAAACACTTCATCCTTAAAAAAAATGACCCAGAATATCCACAAATATAGTTATTGGCTTAAATCTCAAGTAAGCACTCTGCTAGAAACCATTGGTTACTTACATTGTAGGAAAATAAGTATTCTGAGCAGTTTCTGTCAATGTATTTCTTACACAACTTAATGTGCAAATATTGCTGGCCCATTACTGCTAAGAAATGAGGAATTTTAAGGACTATTTAACACTCGGCAAATAGATCAGCTGAAAGTTATTCAGCACAGGTGTTCTTATAATTAGGTAACATTGGAAAAATGGTGTTCAATGGTCCTTGTACTTTGCCCTTTTTCCTGTGTAGGGATGAATATTACTATTCATAATTACCCCAAATCTCTGCTCCAATAGAAATAAACACTAATGTAAAACAGTAACACTTCATTTTTATAGCATTTAAAATTAATAACTTTTATAATCAACTGTATATTATTTAATTCATACTTACATTTGCTAACTTTTACTGGAAACAAAAGCTCCAAGATACTTGGAAGGGTTTGCTGTGGTTTTTCCCCATTTCATCTAATCAGAATGGATCCAGGAAGCACAGGAAATTTTACTATTTCATATTTTTTAGTTTAACCATGTTATTCCAAAGAACACAGGTTAGTCCCCAGGGTATTAAAAGGGTTGTTAAAGAGCTTTAAAAAAATCATCACACAGTGATTCCATGCAGAAAAACCTAGAATTTGCGCTTTTAATGAGCCTTGACAGTAATCATGAGATCTAACAAAAATTCCAGGCCTGCAATGTTGGTCAGTATTCAGTGAACCTGTTTCCATACAGCTAAAGTTTCAATGAATTTACAAACATATCTTTGTTCAAGTATTCGTTATTCATTACAATTATTTACTTATTAAACAGCTACCTAAACAGAGATGACACAATTTCTTTCTTGAACAGTTTATAATGTGTGTGATGTCATTCTCATAATGGGATCACTAGAAGTTTTATTTAATCAAGGGAGTAGCTACATTTTGGAAATTATTACAGAACTATAAGAATAAAGTATTTAGCCCAACAAAGGTACCCTGAAAAAAGTATGTACTTAGAAGATAACATGTGAACATGGATTCCCTATGAAACACTATAAGAGGTTTGGTTTGGAATTCAGCAGGAGAGACTGAGAGGAAGAATTTCAGGGGTGGAGGTGGTGTGTGAATGCATATGATACAGCTTTGATTGCAGTTAAAACAGTGTATTATCTATAGCTGATACATATGTTAGCAAATGAAAGCATTTTTCTCAGCCTGTGTCTGATATTCTGCAATTCAAAACTACATTTAAAGATATTGGAAGTCATCAAATAAAACAAGAAAAAGTGAACATAAGAAAGAAGACTATGTAGTAACTATACAGTTGTATGTTTGTGTGTTCAAAGATCAAATAAAGAATCTGGAGATCTAACTTTAGTTCCAGTACAAAGTTATTGGACTGTCTCTTCACTTCAACACTTGTTACTTTAAAGTCACTGAGCACGAGCTTAAGAGTGAGGCTATGAGAATACATACTTGTATGTAAGTTCATGTGGAATATAACATATTCATATTTACTGCGGCATATCTAATCACATATATTCTATTGGGAAGACAAATAGTCTTTTGTTCAGAGAGCTAATAAATAAGAAAAGAGTAATACTTTGAGATATGCTTCAAGATATGCTTCTTAATACTTCCCCTCAAAGTTCTGTTCTGGAAGAAACATGGTGAGTTGTCCATCCAGATATTCAAGGCCATATGAAAGGAGATCCTATAGTCCTTCCTGGCTTTGAGCTCAGCACAGTGCAACTAGAGAATCTTTGATTTACCCATACCAATGTAGACATGTGACAGAATAAAAATCAGAATAAAACCTTGTTGTTGGAAATATATAGAAGTTTACCACAAATTTATCCTTTAAATGTTTAACTTTCCCATGTAGTTAATTTGTTTGTGGTTTTCTTCTGTGTTTTTTGTTGTTTGTGGCTTTGTTTGGTTTTTTTATATATATAGCAAAAAACCCAAAATAAATGGCAGTATATTTCACACCAATGTTCACTTCAGAACTTTACTTAAAGAAAATTAAACATATTCATATATATCATTGATTTTTGTTGCTCTTTCATGATGTGCAACAGATTTCAATAAGTAAGTTTGCCTGCAGTTACAGGATAAATAATACACAAACCCCCAGAAACCAGCAGAGTTTCTTCTGTGTGAAGACAGGATGTGAAAGATGATGCAGACATATAATTTGCAAATAGATGAATATCCACACATGTGAAATTCATGAAGTTCTTTCTAGAAGTCTGAAAACAATATGTAAACAAAGTATATATCAAGGGAAGAAAATCATAAAGGATAAATTCTTTTTGGTTGAACACCAAGAGAAAAATCATCTTGCTGAAGGATAAACATTATTACAGTACCCACAGGCTTTGTAACACGTTTTGCAAACTTTCTGGACTAAAACCATTTGACTTACTGCAATATGTTTGTGAAACTAACTAAGCAGTTACATTTCAAGATAAAAATAGCTTGCATTATTTATTATTCCCAAGTATTTCACATCACAAAAGTCTCACAGAGGTTCAGAGAGAGGTACTTTTTTTTTTTAAATACGGATTCTGTTCTTACAGAGTGAAACAATTTATCCATTTCAAACACAAACGTATTGCTGAAAACTCAAAACTTTAAGGATGGAGGGAAGAAAAAGGAAAACCCAGCATAAATTTTCAAAAATGGCATAGTTTTGAAGTACAATTAATGACAATTCAGACACCTTTATATTATATTACCTTTGTATAGATTAATGTGCTCATAAGTCATATGATATTTCATCAAATGATAGGGTTTTTTAAAGAAAGTATCCAGTTTCTGTGCAAATTGCATAAGAGTAACATCATACCCATGTGGTGGAAGACAAAAATTTAATGAAATTAGAAGGTGCTTTGGGATTTGCCACACAGACAGTAAATCAGAGCTGTTCACAGGAAGAAAATATTTATTTCTCATCCTGGTTACACCAGCTGGCTTGCAAGATGGTGGAGTGGGACAACGGATTCTCCATCTAGCTTTCTCTAGACCTTACCTTCACACCATAAGCAGAGCTTGTTGCCTCATGGGATTTTCAGAGCAGCGTTCATATAGCTTAAAGGTCTCAGTTTCTTGATAATCACCTGTTCTTAGGTTTAGGAAGGACTTCCCTTTCCTATCCCATACAAAATCCTTGATTTTCTTGCTTGACTTCATATTACAAGTTTAAACTCTGGTCTTTATGCTTAATTAAGTTCTAAATGCCTATTTGAATTTCTCTTCTGTTGTTAAACTTGGGATCTACAGGCTTGACAGATTAAAGTAGTTCAAGCAAAAATAATTTAGAAATTGACCCACTGAGATGAAAATAGAGAAGTAAGTTTTTAGCTTTTGGGAGCTGAGACATGCCTCATGTACAATCTAAATCATGAGTGGAAAAAGAGATTGCTGAGGTGGATCCTTACTCCTCATCACTTCAACAAATGTATGGGCCTACAAATCCATTATAATTAACCCATTGCCTTAAACCAAAAATATTTCCACCACAATAGACCTATAGCTGTGGCTTCTCTTATTGGGGGGATGAGGATATGCTATGAGAAAGCTGAAGAGCATAACAAAATTCAAACTTGTTTAGTGAAATCCCAAATAATACTAAAGAATACAGTATGCTCCCTTTGTCATAAGACTGGCAAAATTGTAAATTCCTGTAAGAGTTCTGCCCAAAGTTGTCAGACAAAAATTCCTTCTTGAATCAATGTAGTAATTTATTTAGTAGTAAGGCTACAGCACGGCATGTGAAAAAAAAAAAAAAAAAGGAAAAATTAACCAAAGGAGCATAAATATATCTCTGCAGAGATTAGTCCTTTGGTGTTTGGTGTGAAGAGCTAATATCACCTTGGATGCACCAAAGATGTAGAACATCATATAGTGAGGACTGAGGAACACCAGTCAAGCCATTGATCACAACTCTGAATGCAACCATCCAGCCAATTCCTTATGCACCAAGTGATTCATCCATCTTTGTTAGCGACACGGACAGTGGGATTGAGCGCACTCCTCAGCAAGCCTGCCATTGGCACTAAGATGTGTGGTGTGGTCAATGCACTGGAAGGAAGGGATACTACCAGATAGGCTTGAGAGGTGGATCCCTGTGCGCGTGGATCCCTGTGCACCACATGAAGTTCAGCAAGGCCAAGTGCAAGGTCCTGCACTTGGGTTGGGGCAATCCCAAGCACAAGTCCAGGCTGAGCAGGGAATGGACTGACAGCAGCCCTGGGAAAAAGGACTTGGAAGGGGGGGTGTCTAGATTGACAAGAAGCTCAATGTGACATAGTAATGTACTCTTGCAGCCGAGAAAGCCAACCATATCCCAGGCTGCATCAAAAAACCTGTGACCAGCAGGTCAAGGGAGGTGATTTTCTATATCTACTCCGCTTCCATAAGACCTTGCTGGGAGTACTACTTCCAACTCTGGGGCCCCCAGCACAGGAAGGATGGAACTGCTGGAGTAAGTCCAGAGTGGGACCACAAAGATGATTGGAGACCTGGAGCTGAAGACAGGCAGAGACAGTTGGATTGTTCAGCCTGGAGAAGAGAATGCTCCTAGAAGAACTTATAGCACCCTTCAGTACCCTAAAGGGTGCCAAAAACCCACTTCTGACTGTCTGAAAATTTCACATGAGGTAAGCCTTTTAAGTCTTCCAATTGGAAATAGAAGGAGGACAGCTATTATACAGACTGAATGGCTATGGAAAAATAAAAAGGTAGAGAGAGATGCAGTTCATCTATTTAAAGCTGAATGATGGTGCACAAAGACTTTGAAATCTTCACTGCATACTTGCTGAGGACTAAACTTCAGCTGTCAATTTTAATATGACAAAGACTGAAATTATGAATAATTTTCTGTCCTAATTAATGAACAGAAAAAGAAGATAACACTTTATTATTAACTGCATTCCCTGAGTGAAGAGATTCTGTAAAGGCAGTCTACAGGGTGATGCGAGAAAAAAGAACACAAACCAGAAAGTAACTAGAATACTACATACATTCCTAGAAACAGCAGGCAATTAGAGTGAATTCTAGCTACGACTTTACTATCTATTATTTAGAGAAGGAAACAGAAGCAACCAGCATGCAGCAGATGAGCTGAAGGAAGCATAAACAAGAAAAAATCACTATTGGAATATATTGCAAGATACATCATTTGCAATACCATTACTTTGAAGACATAGTACCAACAGACCTCTCATGTCTTGATTTAGCTTTTTTGTTACTGGACCATAAGTGGCCCCTAAAATATTTTACTTGGTCTACTAGTAAGACAAAGTCAGTCTTTTTGCCTCAGTTATGATATCCATACTACTCCAGTGCAGAACTTCCATGGAGAGCTGAACAGACCCAGTGTAGTCAGCAGTGTAGACTTTCAGCTTGACCAAACTTTGGTTTTTCTTCCACCATAGCCTGCCAGTGACAAGGAGTGAGCACTGCTAATTCTAACAGTGAGTCATTGTATGTGTCTCACTTCTCCCTTTTTCATCTTGCTTTGAAATATCTGAGCTCACATTTGTCATTCCCAGAGTCCACTGTGCTGTAAGGTGTTGTAGGAATATTTTTTCCCTTGAAATCTCTTTCTTCTTGACTAAAATGAATGTTTCATCTTTAACAGAGAACTAGCCTTGGTTTTTTGTTGGGGTTTGATTTGTTTCCTTTTTTTTTTCCTTATTTTCCTCTTCCCCTCCTCTCATTCTTTTGAATCTCGAAGTGCTCCAAATAGTGCATAACATCTCATTTGGAATACATTAGATTCAGGATCTGTTTTTTTTCTTAGACTGAACCTCCTTAAATTTAATGAAAAATTGATCTGAGTATCCTCCAGAATTTTACCATTCAGGCAAATTCTGGAATGAAGATGAAATTCTAAATAAAGAGAATTCTATACCAAATGTTATTCCACCTTGGAAAACTATTCTAAAAAGCTTTTGTTCTTGGATTAGTTGCTCTGTTCAAGGTGAGAGAAACTCTAAAAGCATTTTGAGAGTGTTGATCCCTGTTGACAACGCTGTTGTGGTAGAGTTTCTGTTCCCTTCAACAAAGGCACATTTACCGCCTCAACTGAAACACATATTGCATAATATTGTACAATAACTCTGTGGTAACTTTTGCTAGCAACTCTGCTGAAACCTGAGAGCACCAAGTCTCTTAGTTTGATGAAATGAATAAATCTTCTAGTCATTTTTCCTTCCACCTTGCCTCTGCAAACAGAATTTTACTTGGTAGGAAATCTATGCCCTGAGGTTTTGTTAGCTTACTATTTAAATTTTATGATCTTTTAGAATTTCCTAGTAAAAGAAGTGTGATGGGAGGAGTGGAAAGTCAATGTCAAGGTAGGAAGAGACTGTTCTGGTAATATCTGAGGGGAGTAAATGTACTTTGTGATAGATAACCACGATAACTATCACATAGTGTGGAAAATAATCTATGTACTTTCTGTGTCTACTGCTTCCATCCAGCCTGCTTTCATGGACTTTCAGCCCACATCCATGTATTTAAAACTTCTGGGAACATAAACCAATGATTAGGAGTAATCACATAATAGATTTTTTTTTCTTCTCTGCTGCTGTTTATTGTAAAATTGCTCAGATGCAAGAACTAAAAATAATCAGCAAAACTGTTCGTGAATAGTGCACTATAGAGGTACAGTCTCTAAAAATAAGTTTAAGAAGTCCCTTATATTAAGACACAGTTGAAATTGCCAGACATACTAGAGGAAAGAGCATGTCTTTTTCTATTACAGTTTTAAAGCAAAATATACTCAAAAAATTTAACTAGCTAATTTCCACTGGTAGCATAACAATGCAATAAAGTCTAGTTTCCACAGCACACTCCCTTTTTATTAATTCTGTAGCTGTAAAATTCATCTACATAAATCAATTGTAATGGTATGAGTATTTTTTTATGTTTAGTTTCTCTCCATTGACCAAAAATTGATCACCTGAAAATAAAGAAACATAAGAAACTGTCCTTTGTTTAGAAAAAGTCCCAATACTTTCAGTCAACTTCAAAAGATGTCTGAAAATTTCTTTAGTTCTCCTTTCACTGCTGCAGTTTAACATTAGTTTTATAACCTTTGAGTTTCCTCTTATGCTATTCTTTACAATCCAACTGCCACTTGCTATTCATGAAATGTTTCTACATGGCTTCTGAATAAAACAAATACTGGATATAGTGAGAAAGTAATCATTCCAGACTTCATTTATTAACACAAACAATATTTTAAAATATTCTTGAATGCAACCTGACTGATGGACTATTAACCTTGGCAATTCTCTGGTTGTGATGGTATACAGCACATCAAATTAAAGAAGACCTGTAAAGATGAAAAAATTGTCCTGCCTTACTGCTTCTGGTTTCTCTCTCATAAGTAAACAAGTTCTGAAATGTTTTTTGACTTTTTTTTCCTTCTTGTTTTTTTATGACCTTTAACACGCTGTGAATATCAGTGTGATATTTGGCCTTCAGGATGACTTCTCTGAGGTACAAAAGAATCAGAATGTGAGATATCTTAGCTCATCTACCTTTTGTTGAATCTTTAAACAAAAAGCATTTTTGTCAACGTGTTCATCCAATGGGCTAGAGAAGTTAAATAAGCCCCACACAAAAACAAAAGAAATTGTTTGGTTTCAAGGTTTGGAGACTTTCTTCTTTTAATACAGCAATGTTGTTTTCCCTGCAATTTCCTCTTCATGACACTATACACATTAAAAAGAATTTTTAATTGAGAAACAGGTGTGAAATAAACCTTTAGAAAGCATGACAAATGCCTTTTAGTCTCCATCCAGTTAGTGAACCTTTCTGATCTTTAGGCAAAATTTTAGGATTTTTTTTTTGTATTAAGTTGTATCCTGCAACCTACTTACACTGAGGAAAAGTTTCTCTCAAAAATTACTGAAATGATTCCCATATTAACAACTGGAGAGTGATTAAAAATTGAGTTTCTGTGTGAACTTATCAGCTTTCCATATGTGTTGTTAATTATTAAAAGCTAAATCTATGCACTCTACAGTTCACTGGCAGATGGATACATAAGCTCCTTCTACCAATCAGATGGTTTTAAACATATTTGATACAAATAGCTTAATGTAACAGAATATTTATATTTTGAAGAGAAGCCTTTTTAAATGTTTGGTTATAAAAGATAAATCCTCCCAGTTCATTAAGTATTTTAAAGAGATGTTGAAACATTACTCAGTCTTACTGTTGAGGAAGATACTTTTTCTGTTTCAGGTTTGAAAAAAGAATAGTAACACGCATAGCATCTGATTGTTTAATGTTGATTTTTTGAATCTTGTAATTGTTGGGGTTTTGACAGATTTCTAACATATGTTGAGAAGAAGGGAAAGCTGCATTTCAACATTCAAGGGAAAAAAAGATTTCATGGGGTGTTTAGCACAAACTAGAACTCCACTAGATATTAGTAGAATCACATATTTTTATCTAAAAGATGTAGCATCTATAAGACATAGCAATATGTAAATATCCACTCTTGTGAGATTGATATAGCAAATTGAAAATAGTGTACACAAATTCATTCAGTAAAATATCGAAATACTATATTTATTGTTGCAGCTTCTGTCTGCATTTTCTGTGCACCTGGGTTTTGGTATCCTGCAGAAAGCAAGGAAACCTTCTCATGATGACTGAACAACCCTAATTCCAAGCCAGACCTGAGGCTCAGTCTGCTTCCCAGTCTCCGAAGGAGGGGAGAGTTGTTATTTCTCACAGGTAAGAGAGGAATATCTAGGTTAACCTGAGGCTCTTTAAGTGTGGACACAGGAGACACAGAGGAGTCACCATCCTCAGTTAGTCACTACTAAGTCAAAATGAAATAAAGGTCTTAATTGCAGAACAAACCAGCAGGGGATGAGAAGACAGAGTCCATGTGAATTGAGAGAAGAAATAATGAGAAAGTAAAAGCATAAGCCTAAGGTAAAGGTCTTGCTTACTTTTGCACCACCTGCCTAAACCAACAAAGTGTTACGTGCCTGCACTAATAATTGTTGGAGTAAGATCACATACATATTGGTTTTGTGAATGTAAGTCACAATTACTAATTCCAACCTATTTCTGTGCTTTGCTGCTCACAAAGACTTAGGCGTAGGTTGACACAAGGGACACAACTGTGCAGCAGTACTGCCTGATAAATTACAATTTTGATGCTGTTCCTCTGTGTGAATCAACAAATGTGAGATTTTTGTAATAAATTCTCTTTCAAATGTTCCCATTAATTACTCTACTTAATTCAGTGCAGATATCTCTAAAATTCTATTTTAAATACAAACCAGTCCTAATTAGCTATATACACCTTAGATTCAGAAGTTTAAAGCAACTGAATGGACTAAAAAGAGGGGTTATTTAATTTATAAGATGTGTCATAAGGTAATCTGGCCATGACTCAGGATTCCTTTCTGGGGTTGTGATCACAGAGTGATCGTGAGTGGCTGTTATACTCAATAGCAGGCTACAGAACTACTGCAATGTCTGTATGTTTTCAAAATTCTTTGTGGGTGGGAAGATCAAATGTTTCACAGTTAAAGCTCAACACCTGTGAATATTGGCTATTTGGATCAATGTCAACCTGAAGGGAGGAGGGGGGAAAGGCCTCTTGACACAGCCATCAGAAGTGCAGCTGAAAAAATACTTTCTTGTGAAAGTGTCCTGTGATTGAGGTTTACTCTGGACTGGAGTCATTGAGTTCTCAGGCATGCTCAGGGGAAGATCAAGAAACAGAAACAGCTAAAGGAATTATCTAGATATATTAGGACCATCTTGTAGTGTGAGTGATGACATACTCACATCCAGTAAGGTTATCACTGTGACCTTTTAGTAAGACTTCTAAAACTTTTTTATGCTTCACTGAAAACAAAGTGTGTTTGGGTTTTCTTTAAAAAAAAAACAAAACAAAACAAAAAAAAACCCTAAAACTCTGTGATATAGTAGACAAAAAGAGCCAGTTTAATTGAATCTATCTCCATTTTGCTAATTCAGTGTCTTGTTCAGCACAGAAATAATAGTAAACAAAATTTGTTTTCAGTAAATCACAATCTCTGGAACTCTGTCCTTTTCATAATCATCTGATATTTTCAGGAATTGATTGCATACAAGACAATGAAAATGAGAAAAAATACAAGTGTCTGAAATGTTATGTTCTCTTCTTTTAAATAATGATTAAATAGCAGTCTTATATGAACATAATGTGTCTGATTTATTAAAGCCAACAGAAATCCAAAATAACCTGACAGTTCTGATGATATTTTTGAGAAAGATGACATTACTGAGATGTGTGGTTTCACTGTCTGAACACCTTCTTAGAGCAATGTATTCTAAATGTTGTCAGCAAAGATAAATACCTTAGGCATGCCAGGGATTGCAGTTTGTAGTCATTATTACTCTTTGTTTCATGGACTATTAGGTGCCATAAAAGTGCCTTTTATCTTTATCTCAATGATCCTAGACAATAACCTTGCTGATTCTGTAGGTAACCATTCGTATTTAGCACAGGTTACTCTGGTGTAATTATTATAAAGAATAAAGCTAAAAAATATGAGCAAACTCATGATAAATAGAAAGAGCTGATGTCATAGATGTAATTGAAGCTGGAGGTTTCATCTTTAGAATATGAAATGCTTTAAAGAAACCAAAATGTCACCTGAAAAAGTGCAAATGCTTCCTACAGCTAATAAATGTCTATTTTAATTTAAAAGGACAAATTTTCAGCTCTTTTTTATTTTTTTTCAGTGTAAAGACAAGGATAGTTTCATGACCTTTTCCAAAAGATCCAATTCTCAGCTTGCAATCTCCCCCAGCCCCAGCTTTTTTTTTTTTCCCTGTCATGACTTGGGTGCTTGGGTTTTGGGTTTAGGTTTGATTTTCTTTTTTTCTTTCTTTTTTTTTTTTGGTGGCGGTTTATTGGCTGTTGTTTTTTTTTTTTTGGGGGGGGGGGGGTTTTGGGGTTTTGGTTGTTTGGCTGGTTGGTTTGGGGTTTTTTTTCTGTTTTTGTTTTTAATGATACTTTAGGAGGATTATATTTCTGAAGTAAGTTTTAATTCAGGAAAACTTTTCTGAAATTTGAGATGAAAATCTGAAAAAAGGAGAGATGATATAGTTGAGCTGATACTGGGTTTGAAGTTTTTTCCTCATCCACTAGCTGTTGCTGAGTAGAGACTGTGTTCAGATTTCTGTAATGATCTGTGAAGGGACAGGCAGCAGAACGCTGATTCACACACCTCCGCTGAATGTACAAGTACTCTTGAACCAGATCTGCTTGTTCCTGTCCTTTAAAACTTTATATTACCTTTTTACACACTTTTAACATTTAGCCTGATGAAAGAGGGAAGTATTTTGACACATCAGTGATACAGAACAGGGAAAGCATATTTCATGCTCATCTCTGGCTCTAAACCTACATGTTGTTGGAAGGTCAGAACAGTGCTGTCCCTTTCCATCCTAACAGCCATCAGCTATTATAAGTGCTCTTCTGTTTGAATTCTACAGTGTTAAAGATCTTCATGTTCCTTTTACTTCATGTGGAGTTATGAGCACTTTCTGCCTTTCCAAACATTGGAGCCGAAATGAAAAATTCCACTCCACTCTTTACTGCCAATACAAAGGTTGGTAAAATACCAGGGTGTGTAGATGAGCTCAAACTAAGTGTTATAAATGTTCCCAAATCAAAACAAATTTTCTTGTAACACTGGAATGTATGGGTTGGATGCTTCTTGACATAGGAACTTAATTGATATGGACATAATCAAAGGCTAAATTCCAAGCCACTGGAGCTCTTGTTTGTCATTAAAGCAAAAGTTTTGTGACTTTTTAAACATTCTTTTAAGTGTTTAAACATTTTTAAGCTTTTTCTGCCTTTGAAGTTTTCCAAGTATTAAATTCGAAATTTCAGAAGTTTTCTATTTCTATCCCTAAGTAAACATGAGCTATACAAATATATAAATCTGTTAAATTCAAGAAGCTGTAAATATCATTTCACAACGCATGGGTCTCTGCAGGTTTAGCAATATAAATGTTGTGTATGCTGAGGAATTAATCTGGGAAAGAGTCTGCTAAACAAAATTAGATTGAGTAGGGACAGAACTTTCAAGCACTGGTGCCTGCAGATCTATCTCACTTTTAGCTCATCTAAAGCTTGCCATAGTGAAAGTTTTACACTTTTGTGTGCCACCAGGAAACAATGAGATTAAGGTATTAATACATGAAAATAGCTAACTTTTCTTGTAAGCTGTTCCATCAGGGACCACACAGTCAAATTCTCAAAGAGTTTATTTATGTCATATTTGATCATTAATCTTGTTCCCATCCAGAAATTCACAGAATGGATAATTTAAAAATCATATTCCATCCCAGTGAATTTCTCTGTTCCTCTCCGATAGATAGTAGCCAGAACATCTACTTTGGTCCTCATTTACAGCTGTATTTTATGACTGGTTTACAGTGACAAAAAATAATGACTGATACCCATACCAATGTTTTAAAATGTTATCTAAACTATCATGTAAATATTTTGCTAAGTGATGGAAGCAGTTATATAACAGACTCTAGGTAAACAAAATGGTGACACCCATGGACTATTGGTTTGTTCTCACCTTCACAATGATTAGAATCACCTAAAGAATTAAGGTACCCAAGTTCACTTGGAAGCTGATGCACTCTACTGGTCTTCAGTCCCCCCATTCTATGCGTGTCAGCTCTGAGGAGGAATTAATAACTAAGGACATGTAAACTCTAAAAGCTAGGGAGCACATACAAATATGGGCTGGAGAAAAAATAAATGTAAACAGGAGAAAAATGAAAGCACCAAAAGGTTTTGTTAGAATAGTGCACAAATAGTCATAATATAAAAGAACATACAAATAATTATATTATTGTATAGTTATTTCTTTCATTTTGTTATACCACTAGTCTTACTTTCCTCAAGTTACATTTCTCCAACTCAAATCTAAACACCAGCTGTGTGTTTGGAGAAAAGAAGTATAAACAGCTTGAGGCAGAAAATATTTATTAATATTTGATTTTCTCTTTTTCAGCATAATGACAATTTGTTTTTACTCCACTGTTTGGATATTTTTAAAGCTACCTGGTGATCCTTATTTCCTACCATATTTGTTTTCCAAGACACATCTAGTCTCCAATAAAGCTGCCTAGAAATCTATGTGTTCAGAAGCATGCTACCTCAGAAGAAATACTGGTTTTATTTTCTTTTGTTTTCATACAAATGCTTTCACTGTACCATTTAATAGCTGTGTGTGCAGAGGGGAGGTTTCCCTCTTTGTCTTTTTATTTTCATTTGTTGTAAAATTGAACCCAGTCACCGTGGAATAACTGTAGTTGTTAAAAAATTCAAACTGATTTAGCAGGGCACAAGTCAGAACTGCTGCAAGGTTTCACCTTGGAATTACAGCTAAACCATGTACGTGTACCATCATAAGCTGTGCAGGCATCCTTGACTTTACAGGGTGTGCTTGTGCAGCACTTGCTGAAAACTTGTAAGCTTGGTTTCTCATACCCTTATCCAAACTCTTCACTACCACAGAGATAGGTGACACCACTGAATCAAAGAGAAATGTACTTAAGTGTAATGGAGTGGAAATTCACTCCAGCAGGTTTAAGCCCAAGTGTCAGATTGTCTGAAGATGTACTTCAGGACTCAACTCCATTAAGTGTTTGTCTGGTGACGATGTTGCTAAGGATACAGCCATCCTCTCTGCTTATTGCCTCAGCCATTGAATATTGGTCTTTTTCTTTCATAACATTTCTATGGAAGCTTTTAACTGCTTAAAAAAGCCTAAGAGTTGGCAGTCATAATTAAGTTACAGGATTTGCATGTTATTTCAGTGAAACTTAGCCCTTCTTAGATAAGGGAGTGAGGTACAAGTGATTTTTACCATCTGATTTAATAGAGCTGCTACTTTCTTCTTTTTTTGTTGTCATTACACATGTTAAATCAATATTTAAACTTGGTTAGCGTTCATCCTACAGATACCTTTTGAGATTGTCAGAACTACAGAAATCACTGTCACCTATCACAGTAGTATGAGTTGTAAGCGCTTGCTAAAAATTGGTTTGCATCTCCAATTTAATCTCATAAAAAAATCCATTTCATACTAAACTGAGTGACAGATTGAGAAAAAACACCGGTTTATTTATCTTGTACACACTGATGTAGGATGCAGCATTACATTCCAGTCTATTTAGAATGAGATTACAATCCACCCCAGACACACAGTCCAAAATGATTTGTAGTTTGAGCTGTAAATTTATAAATGAAAGTTCTGTGAATTAGACTTGAAAGGAAAAGCTGAGCAGAGGGGTTTAGAACTTGCATGCAAAATTTAGGACAATTTGTATAGGAAAAAGCCTGCCTGCTTATGTTTTAACAGCATAAATACCAGAGATGTCCAGGATCAAAATGAATGAAAACAGTCCTTCCACCTTCTCACTTTTCAATCTTTTTTTTTGGTCCCTGGTGATTTATTCCTGCCCCACACTGAGTACAGTATTAATCTATTTCTAATAATCAGAACTTTCTTAGATAAAAATATTTTTGGAAGCTTTTGTAAACAGCTGCTGGAAAAATTCCATTACAAAACTCAGAGCTAACTTTGAAATAAATGAGCCTGAATTTTTCTGTCCAAATATTTTCTTTATCCCACAGTTAAATTACTGACTATATCCTTGATCATGTAAAAACATTTAACATTGCTTATCTTGTGTTTAAATGCATGTAGGACACATCTGACTCCAAGCTTTTTAGTTTCAAGAGGCTAACCAAAACACATATATGTTTGTGGTCCTGAGACACTTGCCACTAGATTTGACAGACTAAATTATGAGACTGGATTCCATTTTAGTTTTTGAAAAGGAATGTGCTCTACTGAGCCTAAATCTTTCTGTTTGCAGTTTTGTGTTCTGTTCAGTCCAACCTTTCTCTATTGAAGTATCATCAGTTTTCTTAGGTTTGGCCTTCATCATGATATATTTTAATTTTAACCCTCAGTTTTCCTGTTTCTGTCTCTTGCTAAAAGCTTGGATATATTTTGGACAGACAGACTTGCATTTCCCTGAATCTCTTCTACTCCCATTTGTTGCCCACCTCCCAGCTGTTTTGAGGTTGCAACTGCATTTATTTCTAGTTCCAGATATTTTCCTAGTTAGAACTAGTTTCTCACCAGAATGTGTCACCAGTCTTAGTCTGGACAATCAGATCCTTCTTTTGAGGCACCATCCTCCCACGTCTCAGATTTCCTAGGAACTCTGCATTTTGGTCTCCTCCTCAAAAATTACAGCTCTTTGCCTCTCCCCTCTCTACTTCTGTTCTTTCTGTTTATGGTTCACTCCACTACCCAGATGGAACCCAAGACTTGTTTGATGTTTTATACATTACTACCAAATAGTTTCCCACAAAATGAGCAAGAAATTAAGACTACAAAATAAGGAATTTCTTAAGCTCATATTTGGTCCAGTAACACTATTTAAAAATCAAAAATACTTTTTTCCTATTTTGGGACTAGAGAATGCATATTACAGCCAGACACTTTGGTGGCTTTAGTTAAGGTCATGTGAGAAATCTAGTGTAGGTAATTTTTCCAGTGCTCCAATTTGAACAGGTCTTTGCAATTTTAGGAGAAAAAGAAACAAACGAAAGTCCCCAAAAGAGCCAAAAAACCAATTAAACACACACATAAAAAATCCCAAATTGAACAAAAAATCCAAGAAATATTTCCAAGTGTAATATTTTCTCTCTCCTCAAAGTTCATGAGGACTTTGACTTAATATACACTACACCTAAAACTGTGTCTACTCTTTTTGTCTACAGTGTTTCCGGGTAAAAAGTTATATGCATTCTTCATTCTGTAAAAAAACCCAAACAAACAAACAAACAAAAAAAACCAAAAACCCCCAAAAAATGTCATTTATTTTATCATAACTCTATACATTTAAGATCAAAAGTTTATTCTAGCTAGAAAATTAATTTACAGATGAGAATCTTCCTTATAAAAATAAAGGTAAAAATTTTGAAAAAACTCTGTGTTTTAGGAGTTCTGGCTGATTTGTTATTGGGAAGCATGTCATCATGTGTCTGCTCCTGAAGCTGAACTAAAGGAATGGTCAAGTTACAGTTATGTTAAAATACCATTTAAAGGTATAAACCTTTCAATAGGATTATGCAGTGTGCTCCCTTTGCCAGCATTTAGACTTTGATTTACAAACATAACACCCTTCACTCAAAGGAAGCAGGCATAAAAAATCTTCTGTATATACTTAATCTGCTTACTGTTATCAGACATGCAATTGTATCAGCAGAAAACATATCTATTTTACATATTCCCTTAAGAAAGATCCTCTGGTGCAATTTCATAAAAAAAGACTCTTCCCTTTTTTTCCTTTGCTGATCTTTTCCTTGTGTCATATCACTTCTGAGAGTGGGAGCTATGAATTTCACAACAATCTAAGCACTGCACATTACCTAGAGAAGAATCTTCAGTATCAGCCAAAGTTCTGCTTCAAAATGAAAGCATTTAAATCAAAAAGAGTATTTTTTTTCAGAATTATATATTATTCTGTTAGCTGTTTGCTTATATCTTTGCTTTAAAAGATAAAAGAAAGATTTCTAAACATTTCTTATCATGACCAACATGTTTGAAAGTATAAAATCCACTGTTGCCTTCTAAAAATAGTTTGGTCTACTAAAGCAGTCTCCAAGATGGCTGGGAGCTACTCTATGTNAACAAAAAAAAACCCCAAAACCCCCAAAAATGTCATTTATTTTATCATAACTCTATACATTTAAGATCAAAAGTTTATTCTAGCTAGAAAATGAATTTACAGATGAGAATCTTCCTTATAAAAATAAAGGTAAAAATTTTGAAAAAACTCTGTGTTTTAGGAGTTCTGGCTGATTTGTTATTGGGAAGCATGTCATCATGTGTCTGCTCCTGAAGCTGAACTAAAGGAATGGTCAAGTTACAGTTATGTTAAAATACCATTTAAAGGTATAAACCTTTCAATAGGATTATGCAGTGTGCTCCCTTTGCCAGCATTTAGACTTTGATTTACAAACATAACACCCTTCACTCAAAGGAAGCAGGCATAAAAAATCTTCTGTATATACTTAATCTGCTTACTGTTATCAGACATGCAATTGTATCAGCAGAAAACATATCTATTTTACATATTCCCTTAAGAAAGATCCTCTGGTGCAATTTCATAAAAAAAGACTCTTCCCTTTTTTTCCTTTGCTGATCTTTTCCTTGTGTCATATCACTTCTGAGAGTGGGAGCTATGAATTTCACAACAATCTAAGCACTGCACATTACCTAGAGAAGAATCTTCAGTATCAGCCAAAGTTCTGCTTCAAAATGAAAGCATTTAAATCAAAAAGAGTATTTTTTTTCAGAATTATATATTATTCTGTTAGCTGTTTGCTTATATCTTTGCTTTAAAAGATAAAAGAAAGATTTCTAAACATTTCTTATCATGACCAACATGTTTGAAAGTATAAAATCCACTGTTGCCTTCTAAAAATAGTTTGGTCTACTAAAGCAGTCTCCAAGATGGCTGGGAGCTACTCTATGTTTTATTGAGAAATATTTTTTGTCACAGTGAGATCATAGCAGATTCGCGACACATGTCGATTCAATTTTTTAAGAGTATTGTAAGGAGGCCACACAGTAATTAAATTATCACTGGATATTCTTAGGCTATTTAAGTAGGCTATTTTAACATCTGCATGAGAACATAACAGTTTCTCTTGATTGCTTTATATTTTCAGACACTTTCTTTTCCTTTCCTTGTTCAAAAATGCATAAAGGCCATATATCCAACACTTAGAACAGTGAAACTGTTGTGCTACTTAATGACATAAAATTGTGGCTGTCGGCATGGAGAGGAAAAAAGAAAAATATCATACTTTCAGTCTCATGTAAGCATTTTCACTCAGCATTAACTCCTTACTAAAGCTTCTATAATAGAAAAATTTGGGTTAAGTACATTGGAGGACATGTTGGAAGAATGGTTCTTTCCAATGCCAGTTTACATGGTGATAAAAGTATGTCTCACTATTTAAAATATTTCAAATCTTAAAAAAAAAATTGTTTTGACAAACCCCAAATTTGGATGGTTTCTGTCCAGATCCATTGGTTTTTTTAATCAGAAAATTTCCTGCCTTTTTTCAAAAAATTGAAATCTCTTAAACTAGTTACTCTTCAGATCTCTTTTTATTATGTTTACTGACATATTCACTGTTATATTCCCCTCTCAAGAAATGTTCATTCTTTTCTTTCAATTAAAACAATACCTTATAATTTATAACAAACTGCTGTTTCAGTTGTGCTGTTAGGAAGCTGTTTGGGGAAAAGGAAGGATGGCTTCAATGGGAATAAGAAATAACTAAAACAGGAACTCAGACTGTGTATTATTATATGAAGCAAACAGGCACATCATGAATTATGTAGTTTTACAATCCTATCTTGGGATCCTAATGACAACATAAACCACTTGAGCTTCACTTATGTGGCTTATGATGTCAGGGGAACACTTCCATGGAACTCTAATCTCATAATTCCCAACTGCCCTCTCTACAAAATGTGTCTAGACAGAATAATCAGAAAAGGAGATGATATTTCATTTTGTTATTTATCTTAGGAGTATGAAATCCACTACATTATAATAGTGAACCTCTTCTTTAAGAATGTAATCCTCAGAACAAGAAAAAAATATGGATTTTTTACTCCACTTTAATTTTGCTTTGAGGATGCACAGTAATATGAAATATATCCATAGATTTTTGAAATAGCAAAATAAATGTGGCAGTGAAACTTAAAAAAATATTCTCAGAAGAGAGATCTAAATACTTAGCAAGACACATTGATTTGAATGTCATAAGTTTGAATTCCAGTCTTATTACTCAGCTTCCTAATGTAGCACATGTCAAAAAGGAGTTTCATCTCAAAAGACAGTTGATGCTTTTTGTCATCAGAGAAACTTGTTCTGCCTGAGAAAATGGGTAGAGGAATTTGCTACAGCAAAAGCAAAATAGTTCTTATGCAAGGCTCACCATAGCTAGTGGATTCATATTGACTTAAATATATTTTTAATTTATTCCCAGGAAAAAAAAAAAAGAGAGGTTGGCACATGCCTCAGTGATTTCTTTCACAGACAGCAAGATGAATATGGGAGGAAATACAATTATTCACCTTTTTTATATTTTTTTGTTCTATTGTGATTGTTCCTTAGACTCTCCCTCCCATTTCTAGGGGGTAACTTTATTTTTTAACTGTTTTTGAGACTCATGAACCACATACATTTTATGAAAATCCAGACTGTTATTCTTTGATATTAACCACATGAACAAAATAATTATTTATCAGTTTTGTGAAATACAAGGCAGTTTCTTCTGCTGTAAAATGTTGCTGAATCCACAGGAAGCTCAAAGCAAGCAGGGTATACATCCGCAGTTCTGCACTCTCCTTCATAAGAAGTCAGGTCTTCTGCCTACTGCTCTTTGCCTAACTGGGCACTAATAAGTATCTCATGGGTCATTTGCTAAATTCTGCTTTTCGACCTGCCTAATGGGGATTTGGTCTCTCCTCATTACTCATCTCTAATCAGCTTTTTCCCATCCCACAGATATCTGTTGCTAAATCTCTAAACAGGAACTACCAGCTGGCAAATTGTGGGCAGTCTCTGAATTTAAGCAGATTTAGTCAGGTTTCAGTGAATGTTTATAGGGCTTAAGCTAATTGGAAATAAGATTTGCAGTGCTTCTTTTAACCAATGTCATCCTATACTTAGAAATAGGAATTACTTAAAACAGTAATCTCATTTACTCACAAGTATAATTTCCTGGAGTACAGAAAAAGCCAGTGCCAATTTAAGGAAACACATCAGATTTAGTTTTAAGTTTTACATTGTATGATGAAGTGAAAGGTCATTATTGGTAGTTATATCAGATATCGACAAACAGCAAAGTCATGCTTGACACATCAGGTGCAATGAGAATCAAATGCTAGTTCTTGCAAAAGAAAGACTATAGCCTTCGAACAAAAAGTACCAATTCTTGGAGTTGTTAATTTCTAAGGAAACTCAGTGCTTTAAATGCCTGAGGATAAGTCTTAATTATGTTCATGGCAACCACTTGGCAATAATAAAAAAAAACACTGCCCATGTTAATTTAATAAGGACAGAAAAGGAAAGAAAAATATTACTAGAAAATTAATTCCCAAATCTCCAATCATTATTTTGTATCTTGTCTTATGGACTTTTCCATAAACATCTGCATCATTTAGTAGGCTAGAGAGAACAATTCTCTATGTAAGTGTAAAGTGCTTCTTTCCTGGGAACTGAAATTAATTTTCACCCTGCTTATTAATTTAGTTCATTGATAATTTAAAACAGATCTCCATTTCTTCATGTTCAGGCCTAAACAGGTGTATAATGTCACTGTCATATTCCAGCTGTTTTGCTGAGTTTTCATTTTTTTAAAGGGGAGATCATTGAATATTTCTTATGTACCCCTTACTCTTCTCTCATATCCCTCACTAGGTTGTATGTGACTTAGCGTGCTCTCTTTGAGCTGTTGCTCATTATAAGGTAAATAAATAAGGCTGGGTTTATTTACTGCACGCAAGTTCCTTAGGATCACAGCTGAAAATGCCTTCTTTACTTTAAAGGTGACAGGAGAGATTTTTAAGGTTCTGCTAAAATGACTGACAGGCATGAAAATAAGTTAAAACTTATTTTATTTTGATGATGATAATTTTATCATTGTAATTTCTGACTGAAATGGCTGCTATTACTTACAACCTGGCATGAATTTACTGCATAATAAAAAAAAAAGAGATATCACCTGCAAATAGCTGTCACCAATCAGCCTTGCAGTCACATCAGGATTGATACAAATCATGTGTCAGTTATGATACCACAATTTCTTAAGATCCTCAGTCATTTTAACTTCTGATCAGGAATCAAATTGTGGGCTGAGCAGGAGACAGAAATTCCTTCCCCCTTGGCTTTGTGTGTAATCCAAAAACCATGTGGCAGATGAGATTATCGTTCCATCTCTTACTTCTATCTATCTTAAGCCTTTCTGCCATAATTTTACCATTTTCTGGTCCAGCCGCTTAGGACTCAGCTTAACCAGACACTACATGCCTTACACCATTCTCATGAGTCTGAAAGCCAGGAGGCAGCCAAAAGCAATGCCTTAAGCAGCCTGATGTTCATACACATATAACAGCTACAGAGCAGACTGTACCAGGCTGATTTCCTCCAGTCATGAGGTTCTGTGTATGAATAAGCAACAGTCTACTGCATTCACTGGAAGTTTGTCACTTACCTTTTATGTGAATTTTTCTCTGCCTTGTTATGGAAAGGAGTGTTTTAGACTTTAAAAGAACATCAGCTTCAGAATAGTTGAAATTACATTTCCTCTGGAACAATATATAACAGTGTTTAAAAGATTGACAAGCAGATTTTAATCTGCTTTAGAAAATCCCCCAACAAAGGAAAATAAAGGATATGGTTAAAATGACACCATTATTCCATGCTTGAACTCTAAGAGCCTTTGTCACGCATAACTTAAAAAAGGTAAAGTGCTGAATTAATTTTTAAAGTACAACAGTCACACAGTTACTTGTGGTTAATCATGAGGAAATCAATGATCACACTGAGTGCTGTAGCAAGGGATACAAATTATTTCTTGATACCTCATTTTTATTAGACAGTAGACAAACCTTTTTGAAGGTGCAATGGATGTATTTAGGTGACCTAATTTCAAAACTGCACAGCACCTGGAGTTTTTTCCCCAATATATATTCTTATTACACTCACATACACCCTTGCTGACAAGAGTAACACATGGAAATAACGCTTAGTGGTAGCTAAGTACTATCCTTTATTATTCACTGTTTTATTCCTTCATTTCCTTTTCCTGTTTTCACATCTGGAACTGAGAATAGATTGTCCATACTAGTGAATTGGATCTCGTTCTAGAGAGCAGAAATGAAAAAATATGTGTGGGCTTGACTGAAGAGGAAATATGGGACTATGTGGTTACTCCCACTCTTTGCTCTTTATTCTCATTTGCTTGTATTCTATGCATAAATACAGGGTGGTGACAATAAAAAAGAAACTATGATGATTTCAATCAATATTTTGGATTTCTAAAGGAATTTAGGTCCTCACAGGGCCTTACAAATACAGTGGTTATATATACAACTTAGCTATCATATATATGGTTGTATACTTGAATTTAGTCTGTAAAATTAGCAAAGAGTCTGAGATTAAAAACAAAACAATCTGCAACCAGATTTTTTATACTACCGTTCAAAACATTGCTACCTGGCTTAAATAAAACACAGAACTGATAATTTATAGGCTACACATATATTCTTGACGTGTAGCCAGAGAATGCTTACCTGATAAAAGCACTTACTATGGTATGTCCCTGAGTGCAATGGAACACACTTTTCAACTTCTTAGATTTTCCTTCCTACAAACTTCACTTAAGTATCTGGCCCAATGTCCATAGCTGACTGATCTCATCGCAAACCTTGTTTCTGTGCTTATGTGAGGAATCTGAAAAAATGTAAAATGACTTACTGATATGCTGTTAAATGGAACAAAATCTAAAATGAGGCATCAGGAAGATTTCTAGAGAAAGGGAAAATCAAGAAAATGCAGTAGATTCCTAATTTTCCAACTTCCTTAATAAAGCCTACAGTGAACATTTTTGCCTATGACCCTGAAACATTTAAACAAATAAAAAAGTCCTACTAACATGGAATAGTCTTTATTTTGAAGGCTTAAGGACATCAGTTGTAAAGATAGGAGTTGATATCATGTGTCTGACTAGCTGATAGTTATGATATTGCAACTGCAATTTAGCATGTTTAAGATTACAGCATGGTTTTACTTACGTTTGGAAAAATCTAAGGTCCCTTGAGAAACCACACAGAACTTTCTTTGTTAAAGAAAGAAAATCTTTTTTCTTATAAACAAGATAACAGTAATCCCTTTTACTCTCTGGATAGGAGAAGAAATAAACATGCTTCTGTCTTCTCAGATGATACTACATTATCATTTTATGGCACATACTAATATTTGTTTCTGCCAGTTGAAAGATAATTTGCTAGCACACCCTCCTGATTAAATAAAAAAAGACATTTTCCTCAAAAAAGGGGGATTTTATACATGAAAAATGCAGAAGAGAAATGAGATAAAATAGTAAAACTAGAAATTCAATCAAAAAAACAATACTTCTGCTCTTACAATCAAGACATACAACAGATGTGTCATTGTGACCAGATAAAAAATAATATTGTTTTGCTACAGATATAAGCTACCTTTTCCACTAGAAATAATGTCTACTTATGAACGACTGTGGTAGTATAGTACATTTAGCACAAGCGAGAACATTCTTAGTGTCGTAGCAAGTTTAGAATTCTTTCTCATGATAGGTAATTTTCAGAAAAAAATTTGAGCATAATGATAGAACAAGCAGGAACATAAGGACATGTTTTATCTGAACAAAGTATTTCAGAAACCTAAAATAAGTCTGGTCAGTTTTTGCTCCTCTGTTTAGTATTTGATTTCTTTTGGCATATAGCTTTGAGGAACATTTGTAATATTATTCATAAAATAAAATGTAACTAAAGTCTACTTACTCTCACATAAAAATTGGGTCTCCACCCTGCTGATATACTCAGCTCATTTTGCAGTTGATGTACTATCAAACACAGATCTGTCCAAATTTGAAGAGATACACAGTGAGGAAAGCTCCTGTTGGCATGGTGAGTTCCTCATTGCTGGGGGAAGCAATGTGGGTCATGCTCATTGTAGCCATTTCAGCTTAACTCAGCCAAGTGTCATTATAGAAGAAAAAAGGAGGGAAAGCATGAGCTGGCAGCTGGCAGTGCGCTACTCCATTACATCAATTTCCATGCAAAGATAGAGCTGGACTGAACTGCCCCCATTACCACAGTGACAGATAATCTGGAAACAAGAAAACACAAGCAGACCTTTGCACTTTCCATATTGAAATTTACAGAGTTCATCAAAGACCTTTCAAGTGTGTTACACAAGTGCCTACCACAGGGAAATTATGATTCCAATAGTTATTTTCTGCCCTCCAAATATCCTGTAAAATCAAAATGGAATTCCTTACTCCCAGTCCTAATTTCCCAGCTGATTGCAATATACATTGAAAGCCTCTAATTTCCTTTATTTTACTGATTATTGAACTGATATCTTCATCTATGCTATGTAAATTTTAGGACCCCTTTCCATTGAAAGTGTGTAAAGTTTTGAATATTGGAGCAGCTGAGTCAGTAGCATAACTAGGCCCTTGCTTAGTTCCAATTATCCTGATAACTATGACTAGAACACAATGAAGAAAAGTTTTCAGTTCAGCTCTCATGGATTCACCGGTAAGTGGATTTAATCAAGTTCTCAAGCTCTAATATGTCATTGGGATGGGTGGTGGTGGCAACTGGCTGTACTCAGTAACTGTAGAGATGAGGAGCCAACTGTTTCCCTTCTAGCCAGAAAATTCACTGTGGATGAAGTAACCTGTTGCAATTCAGATGCTCCAATGATCCAGTAATCCTGGCATTAGGAGTACTCATGAAATCACAAACCATTCTCTTGTACATTTCTACTTACAATAAAAGAATTTTCAGATATTAAATGCTGGGCTACAACTATAACTAAAGGGCTCTTAATTGCTCTGTCAATGCCCCACCAAAGAAGGTATTAGAGCCTAATAAAACTCATATTTTTTTATGAAAACAGACATGACAACACTAATAATCATGACACATTTCATGATGACACTAATAATCTCAGACATTTAAATTGTGCTTTTTGAATCTGACTCTTCAAAATCTATACAGTGCGCTATGATATCTGATTTCACCTGCCCATTTTATGACTACCAGCTTAAAAAATCATACTTTATGAATAAAAAGTAAGGCAATAGTTCAGACATTTGTGAATAGGCTAAGAAACTTTCAATCTTAAAAGCCGGAGCCTTTATTATGCTGAAACTAATTCATCTTTTTTTGAATACATCCTTACAGCTTCTTGATGTAATTACTGAAACTCACACCCCATGAGAGAAGTAAAAAAATAGTGACCTTCTTGAAAAGGAGACTGGAAAATAAGGCAGATGAGATGGTCTTGTATTTAAAGCATTAGCTAAGAGTCAGATAATGAGGCTTTAAGATCTCACATAAACTTCCTGTGTGATTTTTCTGAAAGCTGTTTCAAGCCGAACTGTGATACTTTGTGTAATCATAATGAGCTAGAGCATGATCCCCTATGATTCAGCTGGAACTACTTATGGAGCAAGGCATCATGCCTCTTTGCGAAAGTATCTTCAGCCTCCTCCTCACTTGTCCTTGCATCAGTGGAATGGTAATACAAATAGCAACCTTCCTCGACAAAACATTCTTCTATTTATTGCCTCACTTATGCAGTTCAGATATTTCAATGATGGTATTAATGGTCTGGGTCCAGAAAAGTATATAAGCATGTGTCTGGCCTTAAATACAAATATGACCATTAAACTTTATGGCTTGCTTAAGTATAAGACCATTAAACCATGGAGAAGTCTTGTTGAAATCTGACTATTATATTTAGCACCTCTGAACTGTAGGAGCTCTGGAAATACCTACAGCAGTGCTGAGAGAGCAATTGTCTTGGCCTCACTTCTACCTCCAATACATGGAGGTCATTCAGACTTCCTAATTGATGAAGATTCCCCCTCAAATATTATACATGATAA
>VWZD01005948.1:48776-64502 GCA_013396695.1 Sakesphorus luctuosus
TTGTATTGACTTGGGCACATATAAAACTATTCTGCTATGCAAGAGAACCATTCTTTACTAAATGGTCAATTGCATTTGAAGGCCTTTAGTTGATGCATGGATTCAAACTATGTTGTCCTAAATTTCCTTTGTAAATTTCCTTGGAGATGACTTACTGCTTACAATCCTGACTCTTGATTTTCCATCTCCCCCCACAATAACTTCTGCTGGAACATGGACGTTGTAGGTCAGTGACCTCCTATATAAGAGGGGCATGAAAAATACTTTATCTAATGGAGCTGAACAGCAACAACATAATTGCAATTGATGCCCTGACTCTGTACTGTGGTCAGTTTTTTCACAATATTCAGGCAGGAGTGCCAAGCAGGAACTGAAGATGTATCATAAGACAAACGTAATGTAATATCAGAATGTCACTATGCAGTTATTTCTCAGCCCTCTTCAGTGGAAGTACTTCCCTTTTTCTCCCACTGAAGCTCAAAAGCTGCCTAGAGAGCTGTTTCTGTCTCCTTTCTACACTACAAGCTTGCAATCCTAGCCATGACATTCCCATGGAAAGGAATCAGAGGTTTACCATAACACTTGTAGAACTCCAAAGCTTTCTGTGCTCTGAGCATACCTGGGAAATGTGTATCTGAAATAATACAGATACCAAAATCCCATGAATAATACGGTAACACTACAAGACGCATCTGTTTCTCATTGTGAGTAAGTTTGGATGGCTTTTCTGTTTCCCTTCCCTAGATTTTGAGACAATGGGGAAAAAAAACACGTATCTTTTTCTTTTCTAATACAATGGTTAAAAACTAGTCTGCAGTGTTTCAGACTAGGATGTTTGCATTCTAATTAAATTTTTATTTGAGTTTTATACTCAATCAAGTACTTTTTTAGGGAACATGAATCTTGAAAAGAAGACTGATCCTACCCCCTAGACATACATTTCAAAGATATTTCCCTAGCAAAAATGGAGAGTGATAAATTACAAAATGGCATGTACCTTTTGTCCTACACTGAGGAACAATGACATTTTTAAAATAGTGACCTATGCCTTTTACCAGATGTAATCTGTCTGTATGACTACTGTAGGCATAGCATGTAAATCAGAATTCAGCTGCTTAAAAGCAGGAGCTGATCAGCACAATGTAGCCATTACATATTTATAGAAATGTAAGTGTAATTTTTTGTTGTTGATACATGTCAAAAATAGCAACCACTTACATACTTCCAAAGCTTCACATATCAGGTATGAGATTCATCTTCATTCTGCATCAAGGGACCATTCTCTAATTAACCAAAACAACTGAATGCACTTCCCACACTGCATGGAGTTACAGAAAGTAGGTATAGTGTGAACAGTGTTCCCAGTAGGGTAAATGATCGAGCTATCCTGATTTCATCTCAAAATACTCTGAGAGTTTGCTGAACAAAAGTTACATTTACTGCTGTGCTGATTTCACATTGCCTGTGTTTGGGTTAGAAAAGGCTACTTCATGTTAAAATGGGAGAAGTAATATTCAGTTATGAGAATTAAATTGCTATAGTGATTGGTTTCAAATTCCCTAAGTTGCTCTAGGTACTTTCTCTTTTTAATTTTATTTCTTGGATTTCAACATGCCTCCATCCTTTCAGCACATGAAATTTTTCTCTCTCCTATTTAATTCAATTCAATTTCATTTCATTTCATTTTTTCACATTTATAGGAGTTAAACTAAGTGAAAAGAACTTGTATCACCAGTACCTCACTTCAAGCAGCTACAAGATCTTTCCTCAAAGAACTGACTAATAATAAGAGAAAGAGAGATAAGCCTTTGAAAAGTATTGACATATACATTTTGGCAGTTCCAGATCCCTTTTTTGTTGGACAGAACCTTCCTTTACTTTGTAATAAGATAGCCTGTTCAAGTACTAATATACATGGTAATGTAAAGGAAAAAAAAATGACTACAATTTCACAGACTTCACTGGTTTTACTTTGGCAAGGTCATAGTAACTAGACCCGTTTTTTAGAGAGTGGTTTCTTTTATAAGAGCGTATAAAATTTGACAAACTGTGGATTAGATATTTTCAAAAATCTCATTCAAATTTATTATGCTATCAATACTGTCTAATATAGAGCAATCTCCACAGCTGCCACCTTGGACAAATCTACAGGGAATGGAGAACAAATCTTAATTTAGTTTTAACTATGAATAATGAAAGATTAAGGTCCTGGTAGATTAATGAACCACACTGATGGCACAAAATGTCTGTGATATTATCTGTGAAAAATATTACTCCTATAATATTGTTGATGGGTTTCTTATGGATGTGGATTTAATTATAACATATCTCTTTCAATGTACAATTTCATAGTATGTGCTCTTCGTGTAAGTTCAAGAAAAAAATAGTTTCCAATTCACTAATACTCTCCATTGTTTTTTCTGTCCCTATAAATTCCTTTCTTAAAAAAAAAAAAAAAAAGGGCTCAAAGCATAAAATCCACAGACAAGACAATGATCTTAACTTGCCCCAATATGACAGGACTACATCAAACCCGGTTTGTAGGTGAAAGTGTAGCTGAAAAAAAGGCAATAGCTATTCTGCCTACCTAACAACTGAAGTGCACATAGACATGGAGAATAAAATAATAATTCAATAGAAATCCAGACATGCTACTCATTAGCTAGTGAGAAGAGCTGGGAGATGAACACAGGTTCTACTTAATATCTGTTCAGTGAAAATCAGGAAACCATCAAATCAACACTGACAATCACCAAATCATCAAATCAACACTAATTAGAACTTTTTATTACTCCACTTCTTTGTAATCCAGAGCCTTCCCTGTCTCTCATGCTGATAGAGATCACATATGCAAGTTTTTACTTCCTTCTAAATCATTCTATTCATCATGAACCTGTGTGACAATAAACCCTGTGTTATTTGGTCAGTTTCAGTGCCTATTTCTTTCTGATTGTAAGCTAGGCATTCTCTATTTGACTTATGTTTTCCAGCCATCAGTATTCAGTTGTTTATGCTACAAGTTTTTTGGGGCATTTTGGTGTAGGGTTTTGTTAGTGGTGGTGGTTTGGGGTTGGTTTTGTTGATGTTGTTTTGGGGTTGGGGGGGTTGAGCTGGCAAAATGCTAACTGCCCAACACAGAGAGAAAGGGTTTCCCCCTCTCCCCCCCAGCAAAGGGAAAAGGAGGAAGAGGGAAAAAACCCAAAACCTGAAGTACTAAATTTCTTATATTATACAAAAGAAAGCAGTTCATCATTGGAGACTAACACTGGTTCAGCTCAGGTCTTCTTCACCCGATGGTTCATGTCCTGCAACACACAACTCAAAAAGCAAGTTATTTTGTCTTCTCAAGGTTAAATGTCCTTGAGGCACACATTGGGATCATCCCATCTCCTTCTCAGGGTCTTCATCCCCACACTGGGGTCACTATCCCCTTCTCAGGGGTCATTATCCCTTTCTCAGGGATCAATTATCCCCTTTTGAGGAGTCATTATACCCTCACTAGGGTCACTATCCCCTCTTCAGGGGTCTCTATCCCCACACTGGGGTCACTTAGCAAGCACATGTTTCACAGTTGTGGATAACCTGAGAAATATTGTCCATGGTTAAATCCACCCCTCGGCATCACACCCCCTTATAGCTGGCCGGAGGCATCATGGGCCCACTGAGCCAGGAACAACTCTCCCTTACACTAGTCCAGGTGTGATGTCCTCATTAGCTCAGTTTTGGGCACATGAGCATCCACATGACGAATCTCCAGAGATTCTACTCAAGAGCAGTGCCCTACCACGCATCAACAGCCTACATGGGCCTTTCCATGCTTTCAATTAGTCTTTCTTTATCAATACAGACACCCCCACATGGGGCACTGGCTGTCATCCACAGGTCAGTGTAGAGGTAACGCCTTGGCCACCCCTCTTGTTCAGCAATGTCCAGGGCCAACTGAACAGCTTTGAGCTCTGCAAATTGACTTGATTGGCTCCTTTAAATATCTAGACTCTAGTACAGATATTTAGTTTATCTAGACTAGTTTCAAGCTAGCAAAATCTCACTTAGTACATTTTTGGCTTTAACATGGCTTCCACCCGTTTTGCTGACCAATGGCTACCTGCAAACAAGTCCTCCAGTCTCTCTGAAGAATTTACTCCAGGAAAAGAGTAGGAATTTACATGAATCACAGATGAAATTCATTTCTGTAATTAACACTGTAGCTGTTGTTTCTATTTTGGTCTTTCAAATTTTTTGTTTTCTTAGAGCATCTAGTTTACTCAAATCCGAAGTGCATGCTGGTGAGGACGTCTTAGCCAGGAAGTTTATTTATTTTCATGTGAATATTGCTTAGAGTAAACACATTATTTCACTGGTTTCATTGCAACTGGGAGATGTGCCTACCCAGAGAAAGCAGCTGTTTTGATGACACTGTTGAATAAGCATCTCTTTCTAAATCTCATGTAAATATAACCACAGACAAAGAAGAGAAGCAACATGCTCCATTAACTTAGACTGTGTGAATAAATGTGAGATAATAAATGATTAAAACTATTTGTATCTGAAATTGAGAAAACAAAGCAGAGGTCTGTTGTGAAGATATCAACCTGGTGTGTTCATACTCTGTTACTTAATCCACTGCAGTTAAAAGGAAAAAAAAAAGGGCAACAAAAAAAAAACAACAACAAAAACCCCAAACCAATAAAAAAATAAACAAAACCCAGTTTAACCTATCTGTAGTAAGTCAGAAGGGATGTTTCTGCAATAAGCCAGCAGTGGTGCTTCTCACCTTCTATTCACTTTTAATATGTTTCCCCTGGTGCTGTCTTGGAAAGTTACTGACTGATTTGGATGATTTGCATGAATTTTGCTATTATTTTGCATAGCAAGACTTCAAATGTTAAATTTGTCTTCAAGCATGTTATTTCTGCAGTTAACTGGAAAAAAATTAGCATTTAAATTAAGATGGTGTTAAATTCTGTCACGGAGAAAATAATGGATCTATTAGTAGAAAATCTTTACTCTATTGAGATATGATATAGCTCTAAATTAGGGTATGTAAACTAGAGCTGAAACAAACTATAACCCAAACTCATGGAAACAGAGTTTCTTCTTACTCCTATTCAAGGTGTGACCATCATCCAGCAAGCAATTACTTTCCTGTGTGCAGTTTGCATATGTGTGAAATGAAGAGGAGAATCTGTAGCATCACAGCCATTCCCCATACTCTAAAAAAAAAGTATCCTCTTGATAATGCAAAACTTTAAATATACTTTTAAAAGTAGGAATGGACCTTTCAATTCTACTAGTGGAAGATTCAAATTGTGCCTTAAATTAATGAGGTTTTCAATTGGACTTTGCTACCAGACATTTTTAAGATGGATTTGAAAATTATTTTCTTCTAAGAACCTCACAGAGGAGCTGGGAAAATGGGGGGAACGCATAGTAAGGTTGAATCACAAGTAAAAGAAACTTTTCATAAGAGGATATATCTTATTCATTAAAACCTAGTCTGAATTCACTGTTTAGGAGTATTAAATCAGTGGGGAAATTACCATTAGCTAGGTAAAAATAACACCTTTTTAGCTTTTTAAAATATATATTAAAACTCTTGTTAATGGTTACATATCAAATCAAAGTTGTCCCTATGTAATTTGACTTACAGAAAAAGGGAAAATATGTTGCAGAACAAACCTTTATCTTAAAGGCGTGTTCATATATCCTAACCAAATTTGAATGCCAGTTAGAAACCTTTTTATTTCTAGCATGCAATCCCATGTTTAAACAACCAAAATCCAAGACTGCCTTGATTTAATATTAAAATGTTGTTGACACTCAATAAAAGTATTTGGTTATGATTTTCAGATTCACTTATGTTAGAAATAAAACTCCTGAATAGAGCTTGCATATGGGAAGATCCTGAAGAAAGCTTCTATGGAAGAAACCCAAAATATAAATGAAATGCAAGTTTCTTTTAAAAGATAAATAGTTGAGTCTCCCCAGGTGTTTTTAGTACTGTTCAAGCCCTTAGTTATAAATTATTAATTTTGTGAGGCAGTTATCTTATTTGAAACTAGAGTTCAGAAGCCATCTGCACAATTTCCATCAATTTGCATAGAAGGGAATCAGATCTTGAAATTCTCTCTAATTCTGAATTGTTTTAGTGGTATCACTACTGGATCACTACTATCACTACACACAAACAAAAGATTCACTCTCTAAAAATAAGTGCTTGGCCTCAAATTTAAAAGATTTCCTCTTAAAGATTCCTCTAAAAAGATTTCCTCCAAAGAGAGGAAATTATTTAATCTAAAAAGATTTCCTCTGAAGAGGCTAATTTCCTATGTTTGTATAGCCTGGTAAAAGATTAAACTAGCAAAGTGTGGCAAAGGCATTTTTGACAAGAAAATGTGTTTAATTCAGGCAAAATATTGTGTTTGAGCATTTGGTATTTGCTTTTTTGAGTTTGATTTTTTTGCCTTGATTTGTTTTGTTTTGCTAGATTCCATGCTGTCATTACAGGCTGCCTGTGAGTTGATTAGAGAAGCAATACAACTATGTTTTTCACCTGTCTTAAACACTCAGAGGAGTGTTTGTATACTTTTTTGAGATTATATATGCTATTATACACTCAAACTAAAGACTTTTTAAAGAATGGATCTTTCTTTACTCTTAATAGTGCATCCAGGATGATTTCTTTGGATATTCTTGGATTATAGGAAATACATTTAGCTGCTGAGCAGATACATACATCACATAAATGCATGCTTTGTCAGGAGTGTTAAACTGAACAGAAGTCCAGTGAAGATAATAAATCCAATATCTCAACAGAAGATTATTCCTTTGGGAAAACAAAAATATGCCATGCTAATTGTTTATCTCTAAGTGTTTCATATAGACCTTAGACAAAATCTTGTCTGTTCATAATGTTGAACTTTTGTTTTTCCTAAGGCAAGTGAGTAGAACGTACTATGCATTACTGAAACCATATCTACAGCTTTCAGGTTTTATTCATCAAGAAACATAAAATTTCAAAGGAAGCCAAAGCATTACAGAGGTTTCTGTAGCAACTCTCTGAACTGTCAGCCTTTTAAGACAAGATTGCAAATTTACCTTTTCTTGTGTTTTTTTATAATGTGGGAGAGAAAATGAAAGCTTTTGCATTCTAGATTTGACTCACAGTCCCTTCAGAAGAACTTTTAATGTGTTTTCCAACTTTTAAACACAATATTCAATATTTAAATTCTTTTACCTTATTCCTTTTAGTGTTGAATTCGTAGAATCATAAAATGGCTTGGGTTGGGAGGGAACTTAAAGATCACATAGTTCTAACCGTCCTGCCGTGGGCAAGGACACTTTCCACTAGATCAGGTTGCTCAAAGCACCATTTAGCCTGGTCTTGAACACCTCCAGGGTTGGGGAGTTCACAGCCTCTGTGGGCAACCTGTTCCAGTGTCTCACTACCCTCATAGTAAATAGTTTTTTTCATAATATCTTATATAAACCTACCCTCTCTCAGCTTAAGGCCATTTCCCCTTGTCCTATCACTACCTGACCTTGTTGAAAGTCCTTCTCCAGTCCTTTCTTCAGCTTCCAGTAAGCTCCCTTTAGGCATTGAATCTTGCTATAAGGTGTCCCTGAAGCCTCCTCTTCTCTAGGCTGTACTGTCCCAACTATAACGTCCTTTACTCATAGGAGACGCATTCTAGTCCTCTGATCAACTTAGTTGCCCTCTTCTGGACTCCATTCAACAAGTCAATGTCTTTCTTGTTTTGGGGGCCTCAGACATGGACACAGTAGTCCAGGTAGGAGAGCAGAGGGAGAAAATCACCACTTCTGATACTAGTCAATCTGCTGAGGGTGCACTCAATCCCACTGTCCATGTCACTGACAAAAATATTAAACAGTGTGAGTCCCAATAGTGACCTTTAGGAACACCACTCATCACTGGTCTCCACGTGGACTTGTGCTGTTGGTCACAGCTCTTTGAGTGCAACCATCCAGCCAATTTTTTATCCACTGAGTGGTCTATCTGTCCAATCTATGTCTCTCCATTTGCTCCCCAACCCCTCCCCCACCTCCTTCTGAAATCATATATACCATCTAAGCAGAACAGTCTGTAGTATTTCAGTTAAAAGGGAATACCTGTGTTCTGTATTGGCCAAGTTCATTTAAGGCAACGAGACTCATAAGTTACTAACCATGTAAATTATGTATAGCATTTTTTACTTTCATTACACAAAAAGCAGTGTGAAAGGCCTATGGTGTTGAACATACCATCCATAAGATCCTCCCTGCCTTTCCCCCCAAAAGTAAAATTGATGAAAGCCATTGCTTTTCCCAAGCATGCTAAACTGACAAATGAAACATAAAGACAGTTGTACACTAACTACATATATTATCTTGCCTTGGCTGAAAGAAGGGACTGAAATCCCAAGGAAAACTTAGCTTTGAAAGCTATAGGAAATTACACGCTCTTTCCATATTTACATTACAAGGACATTTATATAAGAATGCAGCACGGAAGAGGAATTTGTACATAACTTGTGGTCATGTGATTGCCTGTACCCTCTGAAACTGGGTATTTATGTACATTTCTCATTATGAAATTACAGGTTGGAGACACTTGCCATCTTAAAAAATATAGTGCAAGATGTCTTAAAACAATGGTACAGATGTTACTGTCAATTGCATCAATTTCTCTAGTCTCACTATAAGAATAAATAAAGTTTGTGTGTTAGTTCTTAGCAATTCTCAATAATGTATTATTGGCACATACACTGCACAATAACACCAAAGCTCCAACTTCCTCATGAGGGGAAGCAGAGGGGCAGACACAGATCTCTTCCTTATGGTGATCAGTCACAGAACCCAAGGGAGTTTTCTGAAGTTGTGTTAAGGGAGGTTTAGGTTGGATATTAGAGAAAGGTTCTTCATCCAGAGGGTGGGAAGAGGATCCCCAGGGAGGTGACCACAGCACCAAAACTGTCAGTGTTCAAGAAGCATTTCAACAACACTCTCAGGCACATGGTGTGACTCTTGAGGATGGTCCTATGCTGGGTAAGAGTTGGACTTGATGATTGTGAGTCCCTTCCAACTCAGCTTATTCTGAGATTTTGTGAAAACCAGAAAGGCACTAATTTATAAACAAATTTTAAATTTTAAATTATGACCAGATATCACAGATTTACTCCTCACCAGTAATTTGTCCTGATATCCCTTCCTCCAGAGTCATTTCAGCTCAAAAGCATCCAAAGAAACCACAGACACTGACTTCCAATTCTATACTTTATAAGACCTCATTTGCAAAATTCCATTGAAAATTGCATTATTTAACTTAGTCTTCTAAATCAAACCTTTTTGATCATTGTTACTTTTTTACCTTTGTGTGTTCAGCCTACACATGGCATGAGGAATATCTGCTCATAAAATTAACTGTATCTTCCATAAATAGTGCTCACTGAAGAATTATTTGTAAAGCTTGTATTTAAGTGTTCCTATGAACATGATCCCATGGATGAATTGCTGGGAAATCAGTGGTGTTCCTAAAATATTATATGGGTCAACAGCAAATTGTGGCTGTGTGTAAAAGTTGAAGGCCACACAGAAACAACCACAAGCTAGGAAATGAATGCTGACAAATATGTGACGTGCACATACAAATTACAGAATTTTGGATGTTCATACTATCTAAAAAATATCTTCTTGTAAATACTCAAGGCACTTACAATCTTTGTCTTTCAGACAATTCATTTATCAAAAGGAAGAATGAAAATGCGTATACAGTCATACATATTCATATGTGTAAGCAGTCTATCATTCTGTTTAGGCATTTTCCTTCTTGCCATGTACACTGTCCTTTTTTGCTTTGAGAATTCATCTTTCTTTCTTTTAAAACTATAGAATCATTTAGGTTGGTAAAGGTCTCAAAGATCATTGAATCCAAACATTATCCAGCAATGCCCTGTTCACCGTTAAAACATGTCCCCAAGTGCCATATCACCATGTTTTTTGAACACTTCCAGGGATGGTGACTCCACCACTTCCCAGGACAGCCTATTACAATACTTGACCACCTTTTCACTGAAGAAATTTTCCCTAAGAACCAATCTGAATCTCCCCTGGCACAACTTGAGGCCATTTCTTCTTGTCCTATCACTTGTTACCTGAGAGAAGAGACCAACCTCCACCTCACTGCAACCTCCTTTCATGCAGTTGTAGAGAGCGATGTCACCTCTGAGCTTCCTTTTCTCCAGGCAAATAACCCCAGTTCCCTCAGATGCTCCTCATATGGCTCATAAGAGGCAAGTAACTGCTTGGCAAAATTAAAAAGTTAGGGAAATTTGGAAAGTAAAAGGGATCTGTATTATTCTAAGAAGTACCATAGGAGTTTATTGAAAGGACAAGGCAGAGACTGCATTGGAGTAACAGTATATGAAGAAAACAAATAATGAATGAAACAAAGGCATGTGGTTACCTGATGTCAATTCTACTTCTCTGTGTGTGTGTTCCATCTGTCTGAGGGAGTTTTGCCTGAAGTAGAGAACTTGACTGCTGCAGTTTGAGCTAGGACAGTCAGTCAAAAAACAATGTATGTTTTATGTCTACGTAACAGTGAACTGTGCCCTCATGCTGTACTCCTAGTGAATGTTGGAAAACAATAATTTATGTGCAAAGTGGTGTAGATTTTGTGATACCAAAAAGTTGTTGCAGGCAGAAATTTAAACGTAGTATAAAATATTGAAACACCCAAAGAAAATGTTCATTTAGAAAGATTGTGTAACTCTATTAAACTCTTTAACACACAAGATTGCTCCAGCCTAAAATGAATTAACTTAATTTTGATCAGGATAATTAAAATTTAAAGATTTTTATGTAGCAGTTTCTTCAACTTTTAAAGAATCAGTAGAAAGTAGAAAAATTACAGTTGAAAACATTTTCTATTTTCATTTCAGGGGTAGGTTGCCCCTGGATGTGAGCTGTGAGAGGGCCTGGGCTGCATGGTGTACTGTGGACAGGTGTGATAGTTTTGATCCAGGCCTTCCCTAGTAACCAGGTATTCCCCACTTGGTTTTTTTCCCACGTGACAAGGGAGTATATGAGAGAGGGAGATAAGAAGTTGTGGCTCTTCTTCTTCTGGCATGGGCTGATGCAAGGAGTTTTTTTTCTGCCTCAGTCCTTTGTCAGAGCCTCACAGGAGTTCAGAGAGGGAGAGCATGAGAGGAGCTGGTCTTCTTCTGAGGGTTGTTGGTAGGAGTGTGCTGTACTGGTTTGCTTGGGGGGGGAGGGGTGAAGGTGTCTAATTGTACCCATTTGTTCTGTTTTGTCCCTTTGTTATCCCTGTTCGCCCCTTCCATTTCCCTTCCCTCTCCCTTTTCCTTTTCCCCTGGGTGTTTTTCCTATTTTGGGTGCAGATTGTATATATATAATTGTAAACATTTGGAAATATACATATATACTCTGATTTAATTCAGGTTTTTTCAATTTTTTTCTCCCCTTCATTTTTTTTCTTTCCCCCCACTTCGAGGAGTAGAGAGAGAAAGAGGGGCAGCTCAGGGCTGGGAAGTCAAATCTAAACCCAGACAACAGGTGAGGGAGAGGTGCATGGTGGTACTAAGTGATTCAGGAGAGAATTCCCAAAAGCCAGTTGTGGATTACTGCAGAAAGTCCTTACAACACTGGCTGATTGTATAACAAAATGTCAGACAGAACACAACATAAACAAAAAGCAATGCACATAGGTTCAACAATTCCAGCTTTAAATATACAGTATTGTGGTATAAGACCTGCTGGGAAATTAAAAATGTGGGTTATAATAGGGCATTCTGTAAAAACATTAGGCAACTGCTCAGAAGCAGCTGATAACTGAAATAGGATGCCAGGTATTATTAGGAAAGGGATAGAAAATAAACTGCAGTCTGCCATTGTGCATTCACATCTTGTGCTGCTCAAGAAAATAGGAATAAAAATTGGAGAAAAGCATGGCTGATTCAAAGTAGAGAAACAACTCCATGCAAAGAGCAACTGAAATGTAGGACTTTTCAGTACTGAAGACACCCAAGAGGAGGGATGTGACTATTATTGGTGTGGTAAATAGGTAAAGTTTGTTCACTGTCTCTTACAGTAAAATTAGCAATCAACAGGCTCAATAAACCAAAAATAGGTGGCATTTTTTATATGTCATGTACTGAAGCTCTGGAATTCCTCATTGCAACACATCTGTAGGTACTGTCAGATTTTTCTTTCATTAAGTAGCCTGTGAAGTAGTACTAAATGCAAAGACACTGCCTCTGCCTTGGTGAGCTTCTGAAACATGATTAGAGATCAGGAAGAGCAGTTCAAATTTTGACTCCTCAGTACCTCAAATCACTCCTCTGATTCTGTTCACTCACTTTCAATAAAGATTCACTTTCAGTATTTACCATTGTTGTTGACAATTTATTGCACTAAACACACAGTTCTGGTCTGCTGTGATCTACCTGCTTTATGTTAATTTGAAGTGCTGCATTCCATTTTCAATAAACTCAGAAATTTCAAAGGTATCCTGTTTAACTTGCTTTTGTGCCAAAAATTTGTCAAATGGAATTCAGCAGAAACATGTGAATTTATATTTATATGAGCTGCAATATCATTAGTTGTTTCACTACATCTGCTGCAGGAGTTTCAGAGTTTTTAATATAAACTTGTGGAATATGAAAATAAAATTTGTGGTCCAATTTAACTATGTACTTATGAAGTCTCTGTTTGACAAGAGAAGGCTTTTTAAAGACAGATAATCAGAAAATATCATTAGGAGTTCTGTTTAACTGGTCCATCTCACTGATGACACATCATTAGAGATTCTGTAAAATGAGGAATGCCAAATGAGACAAAGATTCAGAAAAAGAAACAGTACCAGGTACAAGCACGAGTTTTCTTATTGTTACAGGCAAAGTGTATTTAAATAGTCATAATTATCTTGATTTTTAAACTTGTTCCTGGGGATTATGTTGACACTATAAAGATGCAGTAGAGTTAGTAGATTTATTCTCTCTGCACAGAGAATACATATACTGCCACAACCTTTACATTTAAATGAATAAGGATATACTAGGGAATGAAAGGACAATGCAAGGTTATGATATAGCCTTTGATGGTTGACTTTGGTCCATATTAAGCAATCTTTTCATTTGGAGTCTCTCTCTATTTGAAGCCAATGCAGGGTATGCGAAAAAATTTCAGAGTTATGAGACTTGATATGACTAAATAGTTCAAGTCATTCCAAGTTCTTACTTCACATGATGAATTGGACATATTGTATTCTTTATTTTGTGTTACAGATGGAATTCTGGTACTCAGTCTGGAAGACATCAGTGCCTGTCTGGGACCACTCTGTTCAAGGAAATCTTACAACTTTTGCAAAGGCCGTAAGGGAAGAGTTCAACTGCTGAGCTGCTACTTCTCCATTTCCTTCCACATATTCTTAATATATTGTTAACTTTTGCGCTGCTTCTCTATTGCTTACTTATTTTCCAAATTGCAAGAGGATCCTGCATATGAAATATCCTTAGACCTCTGATATACCCTTCCAGGCTGACACTACAAATACAGATGAAGGGGGATTTTTACATGTCTGTATATACAGCTACAAAATACCATCTTGCCCTTCAACAACTCAGCCAGACAGAATTCTCCTCAGTATATCACTGAGCCTGGTTGAGCTTAGTCACGTGGCACCAAACACATGCGCAATAACATTGTAGGAGACATAGCACCTCAGTCTGACCTATGAGCCATGCTTGAAGAAGCCCCTCTTCCATATCGTGGGAAGATGGCTGGGTGTAAAATCAGAAAAAAATGGTAAGATATTCACACTGTAACAGAAGTCATAACAGGACAGAAATTATAAAGTGAAACACAGTTGCTACTTCCTGGATGGAGTGTGGTTGACATCCAAGAAAACTATTCAATTATGATTTCCTGGAGAACACAGCCTGCAAACCTAAGCTACATGCTGAGCAATGAAATGGAGGCTGGAGCAGAGTGGAAACATCACGGCCAGGCTCTGTTGTCATCCTTGCAAGAATGGGAAGCTGATGTTACCATGTAGCTGATACACTGCATAGGATCTGTCAGCCAAGGGGAAGATGTCTTGCTGCTGAACCAGTGACTGTGGTAAAATCACTTTTCTCAGATGAACTTGGTTTGTTATAATCTAATTGCAATACTAACTCAGACCTACATCCCAAATCAGTGCCTTATTTGCCTTCAAGGTATGACCACCTCTCGCAGAGCATGGTCTTTGTATTTTCTTGACTATGTATTCAAGAGAAAAGCAAGAGAATTTTACACCAATAAGTAACAACTAGAGACACCCAAGTTCCACCTAAATGTAAACATATATAAAAGTAAGTTAAGGATGGGGAGAATTAAGGAAGACTCCGTTGTAACTTCTGGGATCATCAACAGGCTGAACCTCTCTTCTCCCATATAGGGAAGCCTGTTGGATAAGGACCTTACTCTAAGTGCACTGACTGTCTCACACTAGCTTTCATTGGTGATTAGAGCTTTTCTGCATATTGCTTCAAATTTGGTTTTGCAGTCAGTATCAAAGGCAAAAACTGTCACAATTTTCTATTATCAATGTGTTTATTAATAAAGTATGTCATTCTGTAAACTGTTTAGTATGAGTCCTTCAAGGGCAATAGAAGTCAATAGCAGCAGGTAATATACTCAACAAAAGTGGGGAGATTTGGGAGGAGGTACCTCTTTTTAATTTGTAACAAGAGATTTGACTCCAATATGCTATTGCAGCAAGTCCCTGAACAAGTTAGTTCACAGAATCATGGCATATGCTCACAGTTGGAAGGGACCCACAAGCACCATCAAGTCAAACTCCTGCCCCTGCAAAGGACCATTCCCAGGAGTCACACCATGTGCCTGAGAACATTGTCCAAATGCTTCTTGAACTCCATCAGGTTTGAATGCTGTGATCACTTCCCTGGGGAGCCTGTTCCAGTGCTCAACCACCCTGTGGGTGAAGAACCTTTTTTTAACATCAAACCTAAACCTCCTATGACACAACTTCCCTCAAGATCTACCACTGGTCACAACAGAGAAGAGATCAGTGTCTGCCTCTCCTCTTCCCCTCACAAGGGAGTTGCAACTGTAATGAGGTCTCCGCTCAGTCTCCTCTTCTCCAGGTTGAACAGACCAAGTGAGCTCAGACCCTCCTCACCTCCTTTGGATGACTGCCCTCTAATACACCAGATTGTTCAGTGGAGTCCCCATAACAGGATGCCAACAGATTGGTGGGCACAAGGGTCTTGGCTTTCCTGCGACATTGATGAAACCAGTCAAATACAAAGAGTTAAAGGAAATCCCCTCTTTCACATGAAAATCATGAAGCTCTTTATGACTACTTTCCAAAGAAGACAGAATTGTAAAATTCCCTTAAATGCAGGAATAATTCTGCTTCCTTGCAGTAAAGATAATTATAATTTTCAGTGTCTCAGAAATATAAAATCAGGTGTCCGCTAGCCTAACCTGCATATACACTACTTCGGTTAACACCTACAATTGGATTTCTAACACAGATAAAGTCTGTCTCTTTTGATGCTCTTCAGCTATGGAGTTTGGACAGTTAGGTTACACTAGACACCTGTACTCAGACAGCCATGTGGAGCTTCATTAATGTTGTATTAAAAGTCTCCATCACAGGCTTTTTGACTTGCATGTGTGAGTTAAGCTACCCTTACAATA
>VWZD01005949.1:0-27311 GCA_013396695.1 Sakesphorus luctuosus
TTTTTCATTTTATCTCATTTTCTAATCACTTCCATGTCCTTAATTCTTTCTTTTCAAATTTGTTCTAAAGCATCATGTATGGCTAAGGTCAGGTTTAACAGTTTGACTGGGTGGCTTTTTAATTTTTCTCAGCTATTAAATGCTCTTTTCTCTAATACAAGAAGTAATATGTCCCATTGAAAAACTGTATTTAAAAACACTTGGCTACTTAAGTTTTGGGATAGAAATCATTTCCCTAACTTTCTGACCCACAAGTTCATTAAGAATATGTACATTGCTTTCTTTTGAGCTGTGGAGATCTACATTTTCATAGACACATTCCTGTTAGCCAATTCAATCTGCTGCCTGGGATCATAATCAACCTTACTACAAAGTGACTCCTTGACTCTATGATCTCTTTTTGTTTGTAGCACTTAAGAACCTCTGGCTTTTAAGTTTATTTTATTTCCTTTTCTTTGGAAGGTCCTCTGAACTTAAGTTTTGGCAACTTTACATATGTATTTATTTATTTTTCTAATTCTGAAGGTCACTGGTTTCTTTGCTGAGCAAGTGTGAGGTTTTAACCTCCTACAATATAGTCTATGGTAGTGCAGTTATTCAGTCTAGCAGGCTTCGCCTTGTATACTTTTAACCTTTCAGGTGCAAGTTCAAAATAAAAAGATGTATTTTATTATTTTAATACCTTACCTTATAGAATTTCCAAGTGTTGTTCCTGGCTGAATCCAGCCCCTCATATTGATTGCACAATCTGATTTCCTTCACCTGACCAGATTTTGTTCTTTTGAAATCAAGAATCGGATTTACAGGCTTATTTTTAGTTGTCCTTCTATTAATTTGAGTCAGCTCATGATCACTCAATCAAAAAATGTTTCCTACAATTAACTATTTGATGATGTTTTTCTTACTTATCCAAAGCAAAGCTAAAATAACATTATTTTTGGTTTGTTTCATCTGTTTCATCTTCAATGACTGTTCTAGAAAGCCGATCTCTACCTATACTCATATTAATATGTTCAGTTACAACATGAATAAAAGAAGGCATTATACCAGTGTGTAAGATAATGGAATGGAGAATTAAAAATAAGACAAGGAAATCTTTGGAACTCAAATGCACAAGTTCTCGAGTAAAGTAAGATAGAAAAAACTATTTCGGAAGTAGCAGGAATCAAAATACATGAAAAATTAATCTTAGTAACTGAGACACAAACCAGCAGTAAAGTGATGGATGTAACTAGGCCAGTGTGCTACCTTACTTTTGCCAACAGGTAATTGCACAACTGATTTCTTGCATGTTTTTCAGATTTGTGTTGCTCTGACTGCTGCTTGGTTATGATTAAATGCATTTTTCAGCATGCATCCAGGTCTCACTTTTCATATAATTTTATTGTTCATGTGAAAGATTGATGTTAACAAAAATGGCAATTTATTTTCCCATTCTCTGTGGGTGAGCCTCTGTTGCAGCTTACCCAAAGTCAATAAATTATTTTTTTAAGAAAGCACTACTGCCCTTTGAGAGATTATGAAATTGTTCTATCCTGCTGTCATCTTTAAATAAAGAGCCTAAGTGATACCCAAACAAGGCACTGCAGTAAGTCTCTTTTCAAAAAGTGGTTTCAGTAAAGTTTCCCAAATCAGATTTTTAATTTGACAGCTTCTCAGGTCTTTCTGTCAGATAATGCGATATAATAATGATTCTCTAAGTCTGCAGACAGATTTTTTTTTTCCTTTATTTTTCATCTTGGATATCCTGATGAAATACAAAAGCTCATCTCTTCTTAGGCTTGATAGATCCTGTAATTAAATTCAGATCTTGATAAAATGTGTGGCACAGTTGTCATTACTTGATCACAGAAGGTATAACACCTTTCTGTTAAATACAGCAAGGTGGCATAATAGAGGAGAAAGAAAATGTCAAATGAGCAGTGATTCAGAAAAAGGTGTTCTAAAATACTGAAAGAGACAGATATCTGCTCTTTTTGTGTCTTGAGGCAGAGGATGGGCACCTACTTTCCATAATTAGGCACTGAATGATATGGAAATGGAAATTCTGAAGAAGACGACAAGCTTTAGGGATTAAAGTTAGAGGAATAAAGTGGGTATGAAAACAGATCTCAAAATGACGAATGGCAAATCTGTCCCAACTGGTCCTTAAGCCTCTTTAGGAAGGCCATTATCTATTAACAATCCCCAAAAGTCCGATCACAAAAACCGAAATATTGCCAATACTTAGGGATTATTTTACAAACTTTCATTTGTCTTGACATAGGTTTTCTGTGTAACCTGCAGTGTCACCACTTATCCAGTCTAGTAGGATAATTTAGAAATGAAGGATTAACATGTTGATTAAGAAGAGAAGAATTCAATCAGATTTTTTACCAAGGAATTTTAGCTACTTTGTTTCCTTATCACATTAAACTTCTGGTATCTCTGATAGGATCAATAACTTAAAAGATATTTGTCACTCTCCTTTTCTTTCCCAATGGCAGGACCATATTATCAATACAAAGCTTTTAACACCAGACTCCTTTATTTGTCTTTCAATCTCCAGCTGGTTCATAACTATCTCGTTACACAGGATTTTATATAATGTTTCGCTCACTAAGCCAAACCAATAACTCAATCACCTCAGTAAAATGACTTTTGTGTAGCACTTCGTTGGTATGTGTTTGATGGTGCCCCTTACTTGGTGTGCATACACATGTGTTTGCTCTAAGCCTGATATTAAAGCTCCCAGAGGCTGGTAGAGCATGCAAGATCAGAGTATGATTGTGTACTTCTGCTGTGTGCTCTTTCTGTGGTGCAGTTTGTTTCCATTAGCTTCTGGGAGCCTTTCTCAGGACAGAACAAATCAATGTGGTGTTGAGCCTTCCAACCAGACAATCTATCATATGGAAAACAAAATTAATTTCTCTGCAGTGCTATTGTGTTTTAGGTGCTCTTTGGAAGATGAGGTATTTTTTTATTTGGGGCACATTTGTGCGTGTGTCCCCAATATATTTTACTGGTGTCATGAGGTGTGACAGCAGAATAGTACTTTATGTCTTCAGGATAAGAACTTCCATTAAACTAACTAATTCAGAAACAGTCACTATAATTCATACTGCAGCAGGGAAAACAGCACCCTGCTCTGTCCTAGATATATTTTCCAGAGACCAAACTACATTAAGCAGGCATCCAGAAGGACACAAATCATTGCTGTCTGGAATGTGTGTGTATGTATATTCTTTAGATTCTGTCTCCCCTTGGTGCCATGTGAACAAGAAGAGAAGCTGTACACCCCTCTCTTCATCTGCTGGTGTGATTAGCTTTCTTCAGCCTTAAGCCCTGTTGGTTAAAATAAAGGAAACATCTTGCAACTACAGCATCCAAATTGTCAAAATAACTTTTTCTTTAAGACTTTGGATTTGAGATTAATGGCACTTTGGTTACAATCAATTCTACAGGATGGTTCTTCTGTATCATACATCTAAAATTAAGTTCAGAGTGTTCCAGGAGTGTTGAAAGAGCTACCTCGACCCTAGTAAGGTATAGTTAAGTTAGGGGATCATTTTTTTCTTCTTCCAGTCTATCCCACCTGTCAGAAACACCCACCTTGTATAAACTAGAACCCTTACAAGCTTCGTAAGTGTCAGATTTTATAGTATACACCATTTCAAATAAATTTGAAGCAGAAATTGAATATCTCTCAATGAATCAGAAGCATGAAACTTTGTAAAGGGCATCCTGATTTCAACCCCTTACATGCAGGAATTAGCTGAATTAAAGGCAGTGAAATTATGCTTTTACAAATTGGTCTAATTGAGATGTGAATGGTTTATTTTCCTCAGTAGACTATTTCTAAGGAGTTAAATGGCTTTTCTGGTGCAGCATCAAGTTTATTGGACATTACAAAATGAATGAAACATAATATAGTCAGGGTTAAGTATATATAAAGACAGTTTTGATATTCCTGTTTTACAGAACTGATGGGCATTAGTACAGCACTGGCTTAAAATTTTAAAATTAAGGTTGCACAATAGGGAGATAAGAATAAATATGCCCTTTTCAAAAGAACAAATGGTGCTAAAAATGTAACTGTAGCTGGGTATAGGGCTAAATCTTGAAAGTATTGCTCTCATTTTCCGAGGATGGCAATTGCCTCGCAGCACTTTTCAACCAAAGGATTCTTTAGTGTATCACTTTAGGGTCCTAGACCTGTAGTTCTATCTCATGCAAATTCATGTGTTATTGTCTGGACTAAAATACACACTCCAGCTGAAGACAGTGCTATGGCTGCACTAATCCCATCAATTCCAGAAAGCCGTGGTGGGATGTGGTGCACATGAAGGATTTGGACATAGAAGTTGGAGGCTCAGTTTCAGGGGTCCTCTTTCCCTTTTTAACTTCACATGGGCTCATAGGTATCCCGTGTGTAAAAATCATCCTTTAAGAGCCAAATTAAAAACCACAGAGGAGTAGCACTGCAGTGTGCAGTGTGGCAGTGACTTTGGGAAGCCTGCATATCACACCCTTACCTCTCACTTTCGGTCCCAAAGCTGATGGATACTGTTCATAAAAGTGATAAGCAGTGAATTTTTCATTAGTCAGCTTGAGCTAATGAGCTCAGTATTGCATACAGCTGATGGTTCTCAGCAAGGAGCATTCATTGACTAGAGACATATCAACTGGGGTTCTCTACTGGGCTGAAAAATACCTAGCACTTTTATAAGTGGCCTGGAAGTCTGCATAAAGTCATTGCTGATGATGTGTGACTGTTATAAAGACAAGTAAAGTGGTAAATAATAGAGAGAGCAGGGCAAATGCAATGTGTTGACGTGACTGGTAGGGAAGCCAGGAGCATGTGAACAAAGCTGCAGAAAGCTTTGCAGCAGTGCTGAATGCCAAGGCAGGGGTCTAAGTTGAAGGAGAAAAGGTTATGGCAATGCAGAAAATATCCTGGGAGAGTATAATTCAGAGAAGACACTTGTGGGGGTCTCATCTTCCAGGTTGCTCTGTATGAAACATTATGTGATGGTGTGACAAAGGAGTTTATGGAAATTGCTTTGTGGACATGAAAGGCTAAAATGTTAAGAATTGGGGGGGGAAGATTTTACTATCCTTTAGAGCACTTTGAAACCAGCTGTGGAACAGGTGTCAAACTCTGTATCTGAGGTTTGTGATTCTGTGGAAAAACACAAATTGTCGCACGTGTAACAAGATCACTGAAGAGGCACTACCTCAATTAATTTAGAGTGTCAAACAGAAAACTATGCAGTGACTTGATTACAGTGTAAGTGCTTTCAGGAGGAGAAAAAAAATAGATGCTTACGGTGCTCTTTAGCTATTCCTAGAAAGCTGTAACCCAAACTAAGAAATACGTAGAAAATACAGAGCACACAATTTCAACAGCGAGCCTTGGAATTCACTGCTGAGAGATTTTCTTCTATGGTGTGTCATCACATTAGAAGTAGATATTTTCCTAGAAATACTGTGTGAGCCTGTTTCAGGTTATGATTTAATCAAAGAATAGTTTTATGGCTGAATACAGGATCTGTTGGGTCAATAGTCATATCCTGTGATATGCAGATCAGATTACGCCTATGTCTTTATTAGGAGTCTATTATCAATGTAAGAGTAATACTCTGGTAGCAGTGTATCCATAATGCAGATATAAATATAATTTTCCAGGAATTAACCAAGTCAGACCAGAAAATATAACGGTTCCAGCCATAATTTCTATAACCAGAAATATTACTATGCTAAACAGCAGCTATACAATGCCTTAAACATGTCAGTCCTATTACATTAAACTGAGAATGTACTTGCAAAAGAGCAGAAAAAATACTGAAAAATACTACTCAAATCATAATGTATCATTTATCTTCCTCTTTCTCAGCTTCATTTATTTATACGTCCATAAATCCTGGTAGCTAGGAAAATGATTCTTAGTTAGCTGTTTGCTTATTCATTCTATCTGATAGCTCCCAGTTTGTTACATGTAATTTCTCCAGTAGTTGACTACTTAAAGAACATTCTACAGAGTAAGCCTGCGTACAGCTTTTCCAGCTGAGCTGGAGGGGTGAGCCATGTTGCAAGACTGTGTTAAAAATAATCTGCTGCCTTGAGACTTCCCTTATCTGTGATTGCTCTGTGGATATGAGCACATGGGTGTTCTGTTTAGAAAACAAAATGGGACGTCACTCCAATCTTTGTCAGAACTGAGTTTTAGCCTTGTACGTTATTGATGGTAACAATCCATCTTGGCAATTAGACATATATTAGTGTTAATTGAATATACCTCAGCCATGAAAGTTTGTTTATAAGTTTTAGTGTTCTACTTTAGAAGCAGTGGCAAAGCTGTGCATATATTAATAAAGGCAGGAATGGTAGGCAGTTTCCTTTTCCCATCTAATCTATTGAGTCCGTGGCAGTACTTTCATGGGTGATGACGGACAGTAGATTGATGGACTGATGTAGTCCTTCTGCTTAAACTCCTGAATTTTGTCTTGAAATATGCTTATTAAATTGGAATGCATTAATATTTTATTAGTAAGTCATCTTCATGTTTTAACTGTTAGCATATTATCTGCTTAGAATTAGATGCTTATTTAATACTTCACCTTTCTCAGTACATCATTTAGAAATAAAAATAATTTAAATAGCATATTACATTATATTTTAATAATGCATTAGCACTTCATGTTAGAAGAGTTACAAGAGTTCATAAAGCTGGAAAGATAATATCCTTATTTAATTTCAACATAGTGGGTTTCAGTATGTTTTTAAAAGGTCAAGTGGTTTCCTGAGAAAAAGTAGATGTGTAAATTGTGCTAGCAGAGCTATTTTATTTCAAAAGTTGTTCTTTTTCTCATTTAACATTTCATAAGTGTTTCAAAGTAGAAGTCAAGTCTACTTTTTGGATATGACATCAGCAGACAGATTTTTGTAAAATAAAATGAAAAATTAAACATGATAGTTGACTAGTGATTTCATATTTCCTTGTAAATTCATATATGCTTAAATAGTTCAGTATTGATTGTTTCTTCCTTCTGATGTTTCCACTCAGATTTAGTCTGAAAATCAGGCCAATAAATCTAGACCTACATGAAAGTTAGCTCTAAGCTTTGCACTGCTAGTTCCAACATGTGGCCTTGTTAACTTTAAAACAGGGCAGCTCCTCATATTGAAGTGTGTTCTGGGAAAGAGCTTAAAGAATTGAGATATCTTGACTTAGCTGGTGCAGGTCAGATCCATATGTGTTAGGTGTGGCACTGGAGCTGGTGGTTTTCTCTTCCAGTTGCCCAAGGCTACCCTGACACCATCTGTCATCTGAAAACATCCAAGAAGAGATTTGTTGCTTCAAAGACATTTTCATGCCATGAAAAGGATGTCAAGAATTCTTCTGTGGTCAATGCCCAGTGTGTCCTTAAGCACTTTTGCAGAATAGGGTGCACTGAAATTGACTTTCCATAGGAGTGGTTTGTGGCAATGCTGGCAGCCTTCCTCCCACCTATTCCAACCCACAGGCTCGTTACTCAGCAGTGGTTCTTTCTCCCATTTTTAGACAGACAATATAAGAAGTCATGAAGCACAGATTTCTGGAAAGTGATAAATGTCTTATAGCAACAATATTTTCCCTTCTTTGGGAACTTCCTAAATTGTACAAGACAGGAACTATTGAAGTATTTTGAACTTAGAAATCCAGAGCATTTGAGCACTTCTCTTCAAACTCATAATCTCAAAACAAAATCTAATGTTTCACAACATTGCTCAGTGTTATACTACACACAAAAAAATGAGGTAAAACATAATCACAAGGAGAAAACAGCTAATGGGAAATGCTTTGCGGTTTTTGACAAATGAGCTGCATTTCATGAAAACTTATAGTGATATGCTACATAACACAGATTAATTTAAATGAGAAAGTGAAACTTTCATTTTAAATTTATAAATTGGAATCAGTTTATTTCAACTTTTAAGAGATAAAATTAGATCACTGCTGGGAGTCTACCCACAGCCATTATGCTATTGACTGGTGGATTACTCATTATAGTTCTTCAGTCCTAAAGCACTCCTCTGCTTTTATCTCAGTGAGCATCTGTTTCTATTATTTACAGTTTCTGTTCCATGTCTTGCCAAAAGCATTAAAACCCCCCTATATAAATGAGTTTAAACCTTTCTATTTGAAATAAATTATTCTTTTATAGTAAAATGTCTGCAAGGCTTAAATACTCAGATTGAAACACTTTTAGACAGAACTTAAAGTCTGGAGCTTACTTAGGCCAAGGGCTATTTTTTTGGAGGGGGGGCTGCACTGCTGACATAGAACTGATTTTTATCTCTTAAATACCATTTTCTATCTGTATGCTTGCATTTGGTTTCTTCTGCTTGGCAAAGTCTTGTCCAAATAATGACCTCAGTTTTCTTTTCTTTGGCTTGTGTGTAATCATGCTTATCCCTAGGAGAATGAGCTGACACAGCCTGGGCAGATGCAGCAAGTGTGACAAAGTACCTGTACGGTCCAGGACTTTGGGACATAGTGGGCATTAACTTTAGTATTTTCATGCTTTGGGAAAGAACATGAAACTCAACTTTTTTAAAAATTTACAGTTACAGTCAGATTAGTTTGTGTGCTGTTGATGAGGGTGAATGCTTACTGCTTTGGATTTCTTATGGTTTTTATGAATCTGGTCATGTAATGAGTATGACATTCTCTTCGCTGCACCTGCATTGTCTGCTAGAGCTGTCCAATTGCAGTAGCTTTGGCGATCACAACCGAAGGCCAATTCTATTTTCTCTCATCAACCCCATAACCAAGAGCAAAATTTAACCTCAGATGATTTTTTAAATTGTTTCAGAAAACTTTTCATGTTGCAAAATGTCCACAAATAACATATGGGGAAAACAGATGGATTTTCCTCAAACCTTTCACTGACTACAATAAAACGCAATGATATGAGCAATGACCTTTTGACAGTTTGTCCTATTCCAACACTGAAACTTACAGGGTGATTAAACTTAATTGGGAGGCTTACCACACAGTTAATAAGACCTTTCTTATTGATGGCTTCTACCTCAATACTGGGTACTCATGGCATTACAGCCCAATAGGAATTTAAAATGAGATCTGAACACAGTGTTTCCCATTTGCCAGTGTTCATTTATATAATGGGAGTATTATTTCTGCCAAGAGACATTTTATATAGCACTTCTTTGCTAACTTGAAATGAAGATCATCCAGATTGCTACCTGGGAAAAAGTCAGTAGAACACATTCAGTAGTTGCTATCTCAGATCTAGGTAATTTTAAATGCACTAGGGTTGAAATATTGTCCATTTTCCAGCTATTGAAAATCTGTTGAATAAGAAACCGCTTACAGTTAACTCCTAGTAAAATTTCTATAGGAAAAGTAGCCTTAAATGCTATGACATTATGATTTAGAAACAGTTCAGAGTCCTTTTACTTTGGAGAACTACAAAATGTCACTCGTGGAGTGATATGGGGCATGGTACGGTAGTTATAACAATTTATTTTTGTTACTTTAATCTTCTTCTTTAATGATTTCTATCAATTTTATTGCCTATTTTAGCAGCAGACATACAATATTAGCTTCTTAAATACTGCACAGGCAGTACACAAAAGATCTTTTTAAAACTCCTGATGACAAAGTATGACCTTTAATTTATCAGACAAGCCTTATGTTTTCTTATCTGCTTCTTGTTGCTTTTCATCTTCTCTTGCTTGTATTTGATATAATACACCAATCTCTCAAACTAAGTGATCCAGTATTGCACAAACTGAGGCAGATACTGCATTATAATGAAGAATTAAGAGTCAGGAAGAGCGTATTCTTCTTTTAATTACTAATTAATCCAGTGAAAAATAATCAAAAAAAACCAGGGAAGAAGGTAGTTGATTTGAAGTGAAAGTTCAGCTCTCCTGGAGAAGTTAATGAGTCTTATCAGTTTTATCCTGTAGAAAGTTGTAAAAATATTATTTAGATTGTTTAATATGCAAGTTTGAAATAAGGAGCTTAAAATAGGTGAATAAAAGATATTTTGGTACAATCTTTAGGCTAAGTGGAATGGGAATCAACTTACACATCCATCTTTCAACAAATGTGATAACTTGGCAACCTAAGTTTTGCTTTGTTTTTGGCACTGTTAGAAGCCACCAGTGAGAGATTTTACTCTTCTATGAAGACTGCTATCAGTATTTCTCTGAGAAAAATAGTCTCTTTGAATGCTTAAAATTCATTATAAGGAATTTGAGAGTGCCTATAAGGTGAAAAAGGGTCATATTATATGGTGGTAATTTATTATGAGCTTGTCAGGCTTGACAACTTCAAAGTTTTGAGAAGTTATACCTTATGGTGGTTCCTCTCTTTATAGGTTAAATTTTCTCAAAAAGGTAAGGCATCGAAGAGCTGCATTCTTACCTGTTTGCTGCATGTTCTTTCTATGACTTGAGAGTTTCTTTCCACTTTGATCTTCTCACCAAGCTGATGGTAAGGTTTGTTCAAAATGTTCGTATTCTGCAGCTCTGTGTGTACTTTCTCTTTGAACACCGGAGGAGGCTCAAAACAGCCCTCTGGATACGTAGCTCCTCATACAACAGTCTCCAAGGCTGACCTCTCCCAACTCATCATCTACACATGACAAGTAAAGCTGACATCTTTTAGCAACTGAAAAAGACTTACAGCTTCATCTGATCCATCTAGAGCTCATTCCTGGATCAAACATCAGCTAGACAAGTCTGTGAGCACTCAGCAAAAATACATATCCGAGCAGTGTCCCTCACAAACACAGTGATTTCCTGAAGTGAACCTGGACCTCTTCTCCTCTATCCCATGCAACCCAGTCTCAAGCATGTGTGCACAGTAGTAGTAATAGATGATTCAAAACTTCAGGATGGGTCATTACTGAGATTATTCCTAGCCTGGCCACATGAGACAGTATGTGGACTGTTTGCCGCTTTGTCACAGAGTTGCTGTGGCTCCTTCTCATGCCATGCAGGTGACACTTCAGTCAGGGTTCATCCCTAACTAGATCTGGAGGAATGATATGGGTCTCTGTTTTCCTCTTGTAGATACCATGATTCAGAAAGAGCAGTGTCAAGATTATAATGAGCAAAACTAGAGAGAGTGGTTTACAAATGGAGATAGACCTGGGTTTCATAATTTTGTTATTTATTTCCCTAACAGATCACTGGGACTAACAATGTGAATTTGCATTCTCCTAAAGGGTTTGTTTTAAAGAAAATATTCACTAGTCTAGGTTGTTCTTCACAGGCTCTCGCTTTTTAACCTTCTTACTTATTCTCTTTCAAGGATGCTGCTATTTCACATCAATACCTGACACTTTTATTTCAGAGCACAAAATAGACTTACACTCCAGCCCTGACAATATAATAAATCAGGAAGGATAAAATACATATTAGTGAAGTTCACATAGTTGGTTTGTCCCAGCTGACCTATAGATATAAAGGTATGATTAAAGGGGGGGTTTTGACTGTTTCTTCTCAATTGTGACACAAGATTTAACTCTGACTCAAAGATTTGACCTTTGCTTCTCCTCTCTGCCTACCTTGATTCTTCTGAGTTATTGTTATTCCCTTGAAGACTTTCTGCCCATACAAAATTAACACTCTGTTGTGACAAAATATTATGTATTTGGCAGAAGAATGAAGCCATCTAGAATTCAATCAGGTTGGACAATGTCATGGTGCACATCCTGAGTGAATCATTTCTACCCAGGTTTTTTAATCAAAGAAATCTCGGCCATAAAGCCAGGAGTAATGCTGGATAGTCACATCGCTGTCTACAATTAAAGTTTCAGCATATCGGTTGTTTTTTATGAATTATGGTGGAAAGCATCCCTGCCAGGGCACTTGATATTTCAGATGGGTAACAGAAATAAAATCTCAAACCCCAGGTTTATTTAGAGTATGAAAAAAATTTATTAACCTTCCTGGAAGTGTTTTTACTGAACAATTTCCTCATGGTTTACCATATTGGTAAAAAGCAAGCATAAATAAAGAAAGGTAGAAAAACATACACTGAATACTCATGAAGAGAACAATCTTTGGCATTTATGATTTCTCTACTGGAAATGAGATTATAAAATAAAGGAAATGGAAACAGTTTTACTGAATTCTGTGGGGCTACGTAGATTCATTGTAACTGAGTGTTATGACCCAACTGTTTGAGAAGAAGCCGTTATTGAAAAGATGCTTGTTTTTCATGATGTAGTAATAGGATATTTGCTGCTTTTAATGTTGTTTTATGTTATTTTCAATGCTACATACAAATTTTTTAATGTAGGTGTTAAGTTACTTACGTGTGGATTGCACTGATCATTACTAAACCTGTATGCTCTCCTTGAAACTAAATCTGAGTAAATTCCACACCATTTCCCTCTAGCCTTTCCATTATATTATACACTAGAAGAATTTAAGCTAATGTAATAGTGTCAAATTGATTTGCAGTTTTACTCTGATGAGGAATGGGCTAATGTAATCAGCAATTATTTTTTGTGTGACCTTTACAAATCAAATTGTTATTTCCTTGCTTTTCATTTGAATTTTGCTCTCAGTGGTGCAAGACTACTGCAGTTAGTATAAAACATAATTTATTGATAGAATCACATTAAAATAGAGTGCAATATTCTCAAAAAACATATATAGTGTATGTCTTAATGAAAAAATTCAAAGAAATATATGAGCTGGGCAAGACTAAATTTAAGCTGTTAACTTAGAGAGGAGTTTTCAAGATTACCATGGAGATCTCCTGTAGTAGCTGCCAAGTAGTGAGAGTGGAGGCAGCAATAAACCTTGTCTAGGATAAATCTCATGTTAGTAATGGAATTACAGCAGAGAGATGCAAGGGGATCCAGCCTGGTGACTGCAGAGGGTCCTTCTAGCAAATGCATCTGATTTACACCTACTGGTTGAATAACAATATAGTTTTATGCCTTCCCAATATACACAGTTGTGAACATCATTTCCCTTTGACATAACTGTGTGGTTCTGAGTTCTAGAGAGCACTTGTTCATGGAAAGGCATCCAGTAAGTGTGTGAAGCTGATGAATGAATGATGACGTCTATCCATGAGGCTTATTTCCATTATGCTAATAGATTCCTTATTCCTGCAAACCTCTTCTGAACAGCTTAGGCTTTTTCTTATAAATGACATAGAAGAATCTCACCCACTACATAATTTTAAAAAAAAATATAGATAACAAAAAAGAAAAAGGAAAAAGTACCCATCAGCAACTAAATCTTATGATTCAGTTATAGGTTAAGGAAACCTCTGGAAATAGGACAGTTACTCAATGACTCAACTGATAATGCCTCAATAAAAATTGTAGAAACATCTTATTGAAAAGCTAAATGTGCTAAAAGTAACTGTCAGAGAAAATAAATTATTAACTCACTGGTTTAGGAATACATATATCCACACATATTTTAATTGAAGATACAAATCCAGAACAGAAACATGGAGAGTCATAACATTTATTTTTGTTCCTGTGTTGATCATTTCTTATGTTTTTTCTGGTACTTCTCAAATTTCCACTTAGTCACAGGAAGCTTTTTGTAAGAGAAGGAGCCCAAGATGAAGAAAATTAGTTTTAAAAATCACAACAGGAAAATAAAATTAAGACTTTCTGTATTCTCACATCATCACAGTAGTTGTGTCCTGAAGTGTTTTATTCTAAATGTCTAGATTCTTAGAAAAGTAGAAAAGGGGCAGTTTCAGCAAAATATTGTTTTACAGAAAATGTTTCTGAAAGTTGAGGACAAAGGAAAATGTACATATGAAAAAAGGTATTTATTTCATATAAATATACATGTCCATGCACTTTTTAATATTGCCATACATATAGAAGCTCACGTAGCATATTTAGCCAGAGACATAGTGGAACCAGCTTCTGTGGTTGTCCAAAGAATTTGCCGATGCTCCATCATTGGAAAGGTTCAGGGTCATGTTGAACGGGCTTTGAGCAACCTGATCTAGTGAAAGATGTCTTTGCCTATGGCAGGAGGATTGTACTAGATGATCTTCAAATATCCCTTCCAACCCAAATGATATTATGACTCCATATTGGAAAATGAATAGTGAAGGGCCATATTCTCAAAAAAAAAAAAATATGTCTCCTTCTGGCATAGTGAATTATGACCCTGCTAAGCCAAATGAGGGATGCATGAAACATGGAAAATAGCAGTTCATGTCACTGCAGAATAAGTATCTGCATAAAACCACCATGGTTTTTGGCATAGAAGCTGTTTCTTTTGCAATTTTTGGGCCTATTGTCCTGCAAGCTTGTACTGTTACGGCTTGTAATTCTCTGTTAAACTAGAGCATTGATTTCCTGAATTTGTATAATATTATTATTTTATAATTAGCAGTAGGATCCTTCTAGCTCAGGAGCACGTCTTTCTGAACACTACATGGCCTTACTGAATCATGTGCTTACATTTCCACTGCAGACACAGGTCTTGGTTCATTGATTGATTTGCTGGGTTTTGAAGTCAAAGACAGTATTAACAAGATTGACTTTCACTCATCTGACTCTTCTTATCTCTCATATTCTTTACTAATATGAGCCAATACAATCAAATTAAAAGGTATTGTTGGTCTAAAACTCTACTGCCACTAAAAGCCTATAAACTGAAGGAAGCCTTTAGGTTTGCCATTCCCCTAAGTAGAAGACAAGGTTTTCTGAGTGATCACACCTATATCAAATGAAAAAAGCTTATAATTAGAAATAAATGCTTAAAGTGTTTTGTTCATTATTCCTCATCTACTATTTCTCTGACTGTACCAGCATTATTTTATCTCACTGTTTTAGTTAAAGAAATCAAAGATCTCTGCAGAGAGAAGAGGAATGGTTTGAAAATAGACCAAGTTTACCCTTTGCATTGCCATGTTCTGCTTAGTTCTTAATTTATGAAACATCACTACAGATGGCTTCTTGCTAAATTTTAAAGTGCATCCGTGTTTCAGAACCAGGCTACCTTTCAGCAAGTCACTTTTGTCAAAGCCTTGGTGTTCCTTCAAGACATTGTCAATGAGTCCTAAGAGAATGTACAAACGGTGAATACCCTGGTCTGTTCTGTACTATATATTTGAATCTCCAGTTTTTATTTAAATGAAGCAAAGAAGTATGTATTTTTTTCTGCTTAGGAATAAGTTTCAGCAGGACTATTACTAGACAGCAGAAGTAAGCGTGCCTTAGATGGTGATTAAGAGTTGTGTTCTTCTTCTTCTTTAAATGACTAACCTGGAGTGAGAGGTTGGATGTCTTTTGAAAACTTAAACCTGTTTCACCTGAACATGTTTAACTAGTTAATAAGAAACATCAAAAAAGACAAAACCCTGAGGTCAACTATCATTTTTTTGTAAAGCCATTCGATGATGTTTAAATTTGTTTTTTGGGTCTGTCTATAACATAAGTTTAATAACCTAGCTCAAATGCAGATTTCTAATTTTCAATTAACATAGGAATAATTTTGTTTGCTAAAATAAAATAAATGAATGAATGAAAAGTCTGAACCATGAAATGTTCTAGGAAGCACTTTTTAAAATTCCAAATTTCAAAAAATCATGTGGCAACTGTATAGCTCAAGATTTAAGTATTAACTTTTAACCTTTGACCTTACAGATTTTAACCAATGAAATGTCTCTTTAAACTTTAAAGGAAACAATGATAACGAGCGCCTGGCGATTGCTAGACAGCGAATTCCATATCGACTTGGTCGAGTAGTTGATGAATGGCTACTCGACAAAGGTAAAAAACATTGATTAAAACTTCAAATAAAAAAATAATTTGAACATAACCAAGTAGTACTTCATTGTAACACTAATAAACATAAAAAATAAATTTCAGTAAAACTAAATTAAAACAAATTTTAAAAAGTAAAATCTAGAGTAATATTTGCATTCCTTGTATAATAATTTCTATACATTTCTAGAAGTACCAGCTGTTTAATAATCTTACCCTGTTAACTTAAGGTTAAAGGGACTGTTAAATATAATCCACTAACTCAATCTATGAAGGTACTCATAGCAAACATTAACCAAAAATTATAAATCATTCATAGATTATATTACATGTTCCAGCATCTAAATTATTAACTAAAAATATGTGTAGTTATGATATCTTCTTTATGGTCCTGAAAAAAAATTTGTTTAAACTGTAGGTATCTTAAATAGTGGGCAATATGAATTGCCAATCAAAATGAAGTCCCTTTAACGTTTGCAACTTTCTAAGGGGATTTTGGAACAAACACTAATTAAAACAGAACTTAAAGTTGTGTGCATGCTTTTTGTGAGCAGAAACCAATCTGCTAAAGTGACTATTCTATTTACTAAGAGTGGTACTGTTGCTGAGGATTTCTCTGTTTAATGGAAATGTGCCATGATTTCTCCATTGGTATGTGTATCATTTCTGAAGCCGCTTTTACATCTAAAATCTTTTATTTTAATTGATAGCCTTGCTGAAAGCCAATCAGACATCTATTTTTGAATCTGCCTCTGATATACTTAGTGCAAATCATGTGTTTCTTTTCAGTGTGTATGTTGAAGGAAAATAAACATTTAAATACTAAAAGGAAACATTCAATTAAAAGTGTAAATATTCACTTTGATAGAGATGTGAGAGATTACTGTACAAATTCCTTAAAACTCACTCAACCTAATGACTTGTTGGCCTATATATAAACTTTGACTGTGTGTATATACATATTCGAATATGTCTATACATACATAAACTGACATGTACCTAAAGCTATAGGCTCTATGCTGCATTGCATGGAAAAAAACACCACAACTTGTAAATGTTGGCAGACTTGAAGAAAAAGTTATCTTAAGGAATTAGAAACCTAGCATTCTTGAGGCACACCAAAAGGTTAACACTGCTTTCAGGTAAAAGGGAGAGGGATCTCACATGTAGTGCTAAACACATTTGCAAATATATTTGATTGGCCTTTTAGCAAAAAACATATAAGTCCCAAAATGCTGAAAATTAATTAAAACACAAATGCTCTCAAAATTTATGCATTTCATGGACACCTCATTAAAAAGCAATGAATTATGAGTCAAATCCTTTTCTTATAGTTTATTGCTCTCATTTTTCACCCCATGACAATCTGTTATCACTCATGTAGAGTACAATGTTCACAGTCAACATTTTTGCATGTATATAATATTATCTTCACAGGGCGTCAGCTCACAATCTTCAATAGCCAAGCAACCATAAAAATTGGAGGCAAGGAACGTGGCCACCCTTTCCAAGGCCAGCTCTCTGGTCTTTACTACAATGGCTTGAAAGTTCTGAATATGGCAGCAGAAAATGATGCCAACATCGTGATAGAAGGAAATGTGAGACTTGTTGGTGAAGTGCCTTCCTCTATGACTACCGAGTCCACAGCCACAGCAATGCAGTCTGAGATGTCCACGTCAGTCATGGAAACAACCACTACTTTGGCCACAAGCACCGCTAGAAGAGGAAAGGCTCCAACAAAAGAACCGATTGGTCAGGTTAGTCAACTTCCTCATGGTTTGCCAATATTTTCCCATCTTTGAGTGTGGCTTTCTTTATCACTTTCACTCTCCAGATGAAGTTGTTCCTATTAAAGAAATGCATGAATTACAGTTAAAAGTTCTGTACCATACGTGGCTCATGGTGTGATGTTGATCACAGCATTTAGAGGGAAAATAAGGACTTTGCTGTTCTTCTAAATCAGGCAAACTTACCAGTTTAGATTGCTCTTGTGCTGAGTTTTATTGCCCTGTCATCCATCTTCATAGTGCTGCATATTTTTAAATATTGTATCTTCCTTTGATGGCTTACATTGATTATTTTCAGTGTAGGAATGCAGGATGTCTGGAATCAGAGATAATGAAATGAAGTGGTGACTTTATCCATGAGATAGAGAAAAGAGACTCAGTTTTCAGAGAGAACACAAAGGGGGTATGAAGACAAAAATTGCAAGGGGCTGAAAAAGAGGGAATAAGCACTTTCTCTAAGTTTCACGATTGATCATCTTCTGTTGTAGAATTCCTTATAAGAGGCAGGGGCAGTAGGGGGAATTAAGAGCACTCCACAACATGGGAGATTGTTTACTATTTGTTGAGGTCATTTGCACCTCATGAATTTAGTAACATATTAGTTGCTTTCAGGTTTTTCCAGGATCTATTTATAATATGTGGGGGAATTGCATTATTGGGAAAAGGAGGGGGAAAAACAGGTGAGTGAATTAAATACCTTCATCTTGTGGACACCCTGAGTAACAGCATACAGGTATTGTGCTTTAAAAACCTAAAACTTAGCAAGGCATTTCTGTGGCAGGGAAGATTCATTTGTATTTATTCTGTCCCCTACAAAAACCAGAAGCAAAAACCACCAAACCTAAACCCAAAAATTAAGCAAAACCTAAACAAAATGTACACTGCTAAAAGCCTTTTCTTATGTTCATTTGGTTCACATGCTTGCTTATGTGCCCACTGTTCCATCAAGCCATGAAAACTACATTCCTGAGACCCAGAAGTAGGACAAGGAACATAGAAAGCATCATGAGCTGTAGGGAGGGGCAGAAGAATGATGTGATGAATGAGGTTAATTTTCTCCTGAATGAAGGAGAACATGGTGATTAGACTGGTAGGCTCTGGTCAAGTTGCCTGTTTTCTCTCTGAAAACTCAACTCACAGTCTGAATTGGATTGAGGAATCAAACTTGACGCTTCAGCTTTTCTATCTGTAGTACCTTTGAATGCTTTATACTATAGACTGAAAACTGCAGTTAAATAAAAGTAAAAATTGTTATTTAACAAACTGAAGCAGTGCATTTAAGTTAAAAGTAAGGTTTAAAAACAACACTTTGACTTGCTGCTTGCAGGGTTTTTTTAATTATCATTGTAGTAAGCTGCAGTGTTTTTATTAAATAGGCAATAAATTTTCTGTCTGAAATAGTATTTCACATTGTATTATCCAACCAGTCTGATCTCAGTATTTTGCAGCAGCAAAATCTAAGACTTCATCCAATTTATTGAGAGGAAGATTTGCATCTGAAAGTTCAGGACATCTTTACAACATGGAAGAATTTGGGTTAAATTAATGTTACTAAATTAATATTAAACTAAGTTAAAGTGTTTTGTCAGTTCCCAGCATACTTTTGGACTCTGCCCCTCTCTCAGGTTACTCCCAGCCACAATTTGACAGGTAGAATGTCACAAGGACCATTCCCAGTTGGCACCTTGCATGATCTGTAGACAGTGGGAGTTTACTGATATAGTTACTTTGCCTGTCGGCCTCAATTTCTGGGAGTATTCCTCAGTATGATTTAAACATTATTTGCGTGATTAGCCACTAAGATTTTTCTTTTTGAGGTGTTCCAATGGCATATTTTTGGAATAAAATTTTCTTAAGCTAACAACTATGATGAGCTGTAAATTCTTCTGAAGAGGGCAAACAGACAATTAGGCAAAATGATCTTCTAAAGATGATCTGTTTCTAGGATGCAGTGCCTGAAATAAGATATGGCCCTTATTGACTCTATTAGAGCATCTACTTAAGTTTTTAGACACCCTCGCTGCCACTGGAGCTGAGTGACCTCAATGCAGCTGTGCCATTTGCTTATCCCTTTCTGCCTGTGGTGCCTATGGCAAAATACCGTGAGCACTTACTCTTTGATATCCCACCATCATGAGCTTCCAGCGGTGTACAGAGTATCCAGAGGTGCTCTGTATCCAGACGTGCACAGCATCTTGAGAACGCACATTCAGGGTGAAAGTTTTGATCAGCCTCTCTCCCCTGTTAGCCTGGTTGGCACAAGAGACCGTGCAGACCATGGGAAACTCTGAATCTGTAAGCCTGAAACCAACATTTCTGAGGAAAACGTTTGATAGTAACATCACTACAGCACATGGCATCCTGAGTATATAACTGAGCCCTTCTTTACTTCAGCTATGTCTCAATGTCCTGCGTGGTAGAATCTCTATACAATTAATTAGTCAAGGACTGCACTGGAACACAGTTTGCAATCAGGCCTGTGATTTGATTTGAAGAGATTGATGACATCCCAAAGTCAGAGCTGAATTTTGTCTGCAAAACTCTTCATTCAGCAAAGACCTAGGAAGCTACTGAATCAAATTAAGGACATAGTTTCTTCTCTTCATTAATAACTGTTTTCTTATTCTACCTGCATGTAATAACTTCTGAGCTAGTGACCCATAGGACTCCCATGAGTCTGTCCTGCAGGTTGCTGAGTAATCACTTTCCATCTTGGTGTCACTGGAGATGAAGGCACTCACCATCTCATGAAAAAAATCTACTTTTAATTTCTTCATTCCCTTTAATTTTTGTCCTTTACTTTTTTTTCCCAAATTTTACTTATATATAACCTCTGCAAGAGTGTCAACTACACTGACATACTGTAACCTCTGTGGGAGTGTCAATTACATTGACATGCACAAGAAGAAAAGTTACATTTCTAGCATTAATTAGGTTAGTGAAGAAAATATGCAGCTGAACAGCAATTGCTAATGATAAAATCTTACATTACTGCAAACCAGTGCATGTCGGAAATAGAATAGAAGCAAATGATCTAATCAGTCAGAGACTGTTTGCTCCATTTGCTGAGGTATTGAATTCAATTAATATTACAATAGTTAAAGAAGATCATTTAAGTCTTTATTTATAGGAAATGTTCTTTTGAAAAACCTACGATGTTTAATTGGTAGAGTGCATGCTCCTTCACAGATATCTAACCATTGAAATATATGACATAAGACAGATATGGGACTTCCAGAAAGTATGCTGAATACTGTTGTGCATGATTTTACACAAATGAGGTCTAAGTATTTCTGAGGAAAAAAAAAATCTTTTTGTTAGCAACTCTTCTCTAAATGAAGGCTTTCCCTACTTGGACACTGTGTCATATTTTAACAATGAATGTTTTGGTGATGACAGACATCTTAATTATAGCACTTGGAAATGTAAATTTTTCAAAGAGGAGAAAGGTACTCAAAGCTTATTGAATGTCAGTGGTAGGTGAATGCTTCATTTTCCTTAGTGCCTTAAAATCCTCCCCTATACCCCCCTGCTTTGATTATGATGGCACCTCAAGCTGTCAGCTTTCATGTAAGGCACTGTGTGAAATCATAGGAAGTGAAAGTCCTGCCTCCAATATTTTACAGAATAACCAAAAGGTAAGGAGGGAGAAAAAAAAAAAAAGAGAAAAAAAAAGAAGAAAAGGAGGAAATCAAGAGGTGGGAGAAAGAGAGAAACAAGGCATTGTGTTGTTTCAGTGTTACCAAGCGACATGGATATGCAGACACTGTGGGAGGGACAGTTTACTGCCTGTGGCTTTTTTTAATCCAGGCTCTCCAGACAGCAGTCCCTGAGCTACAGCTGTCCTAGGGGATCATCACATGGCTTACAGACTCTGGAGCAGTCAATTTAAGGACTGAGCGACTTGGTCAGGCAGTTGGTGCAAAATTGGCAGTAGTTGGGTGGTCAGTGATAAGTTTTCTCTGCTTCACTTCTCACTTTGCCATTGGCACTTGAGGGGAGCCATGACCAGTGGAATGGGAACTCAGGATTGCAGGAGAGGTCCTTTGCTTCCTCCACACTCTATGGGAGGAGGTTCAAAATTTTACCTACCTTTACGAGGATGAAAAGAAATCCCCAAACTTAAGTGTTGTAAGAACAGAACTTCTGTTAAGTGAAAATACGAAGCTATATGTTGCTAACATTTGATGAGCCATAAGTATGTGCTGGGACTCAGAAGTCATGAATTTGCTCTAAGAATATCACCTTCTTTAGAAAGTTATTCAGCAAAATTATATAGTTAAGTTCTTCCTTCTTTTTCTCTTTTATTTTTAACACTTTTTAAAGTCTCATTGGCATTTTTTTCTATTCAGTCATGAAGGTGCTAAACATCTTTGAAAATATTACCAATTGTAGAACTCTGGGAGCTGGAATGTTAAGCAAAACATCGAGCTCTGCAAGGCTTGCAATAAAAATTACACGAGTTGGCAGAAGCCTGAAAGGCTTCAAAAGGACTAAGAGGATGGGTTTTGCTTGAATTAGGAAAGCCCAATCAGGCCTATAGTATCTCTTTGGCACAGCTTTATGAATCTGTATTAACTGGAAGTCATAAATAAAGTGATAGTACATGAAGAATAATATGCTCATTTCTCATCCTGTTCTAAGGATTCGATTATGACAGCCCATCCACAGAGCAGCCTCTGCTCTTATGCATTGGAAACTGTTTCTGAAAATTATGTGCAAAATATTTTTTTTTCTATTTCCCATAAGGGATTCTGGCAATCCTCTTTTTTCTCATCAGAGTGAGTTCTTATCAATAACACTAAGCCACTTCACCAGAAATTGCAATATAGTGTGCGATGATTGCATGCTTTAGAACAAAAGACACTGATTTCTGGTCAAGCAAAATTAAATCAATGAACTGAAATTTGGTCAGTTGCCTTGGAAGGCATACATCAGGTGAAGGGTATGTTTCTTTACATATATTGAAGCAGCATATTTAAATGGTATTCATTGTTGCAGGGACAATGACAGGTTTAGCTCAGCATCTTCACCTGCCAAATAAAAACAAGCATTTGGGAAAGCAGGAGTGGAAACAGTTCCATTTTAAACATGGTATTTGAATACATGACCTCTACACAGGATAGCAAATGTGAACCTATTTTATGGAGACACTGATCATTAAATCAGTGCAGTTAATATTAAAGGAGGATGAATCTTTTCAACTCATTTTGGTTTAAAATTTTGTACTGTATGGTTTGCAGTGTCCGGTTTCTATGCATGGGCATTGTGTTCTTTCCATGTATCCACACTGCTTCCCCTTCTTTCTCTGGACAGTCACACCAACTTGACCATAGTTCATTGGCCCCTAGTAGGCAACGCTCTTCCCCAAGGGTCTGTTAAATTAGAAGGATTTGACTCAACGGATGCTCACTAGTGTAAAGTGAATCCCTGAGCTTCCAGCATCACAGTGCTCAGTGCGCATACATGACAGATCCTGCAGAATTCTAGTGTTAAGGACAAGTTTTGTTTGTAGTGAGACCTCTGTGCAAATATGGTAGTTGTGAAGTGCTCATGTTTTAATTGCAGATTTACAGAAAAACAGCTAGGTGCATGAAATCCCTGCTGGTTTATTTGGGTTTGTTTAAAATGTCACATTAAGCATTTTTAGTCTTTTCTAGTGATTTTTTGATAAATTGTTTCATTATTTTAAAATATAATTGTCAACATAACTGACACTCAAGATCTCTAAAAAAATGAAAATAGAATACAGTGAACATTAAAATTCTGTCTTTGTTTTAATATTTGCTACCTGATCACATATGACTTTCTAATTTTCCTTCAAAATATTTGCATATTTAATATTGGCTCTTCAGATGGAGTACTGAAGTTGTATGAGTAGGGTGGTTTTAGAAAAGCAGCATTCAGCACACTTGTCTGTTGGACTGGCTCATTGGTTTGTTATTCTCAAGTATGACTTATGTGATCTCAAGGCTGCCTGGCTGTCCCTCTTAATAAATACCGAATCCCTTGACCAATTTAGTCAAATCTGTCTTCAGCATAAATATTTCAAGGATATTAAAGTCCAAGAGAAGCCAAATTGTGTCAGTTCTGGTGCCCAGCCTGGTCTCCTATTGCATATTTTGGAGCCAAGTTTACCCCTGGTTTGTGTTTAAAAAGTGAAGATTAAAAAGAAAAACAAAGTGTATGTGTGCTTAGAATGAGGTTTTCAAAAGTTCCTTAGTCTCATTAATGTTTTCATATTATGTCAATGTTTTTGACAGTCTTATCCTAGGACTCATTTTTGTATAAGTACTGCAACAGTGTCCTTAATGTGTAAGTTAGCTCCTTAAGAAATAAAAATGTTTGTTCATGTAGCCTTAACACTGAGCTTCTAAATAGTAGTGATTGTCATTAGCTCTATAGTGTACAGAGAATTTCACCTCTGGAACCAGAGCTTTGTGCCAGGCTCAGAGGATAAGATTTGCTGTTACTTGTTTTTAGCATTTGTTGGAGAGGAATGGTTCATACAGGCCCTTTGCAGCACACTGAACCAACAAAGACAAATCTCAACCAGTTGCTTGGAAAACAACAGGCACAAAAACAACTGGACCTTATCAGCAATGCTACTACATTTCTACTGCACTATACAGTGTCCAGAGAAGACTAGTTTCTGCTTTGTCTTTGGCTCTGCTGTGGATTAGCTTCAAGAGGCACTGTCCAGGAGGGATAGGTTTCCAGCCCCTCAGAAAAGAAGCCAGACCATGCAATTCCTATTAAGCCAATGGGATATGTGTAAACCTTTCAACATTACTTTGAAACTACCCCCTGCAGTGTATATGCACAGGGGGAAAAAATGCTTTTAAGTGGAATTACAGCAGTGTTAGTATCCAAAGAATGGCAAGACATTTGCATAAATTGTTGATTAATTAGTTGGAAATAAAGTTTCTTTTCAAGTTCCAATTTGGGACAAAAGGATCTGAGGCCACTTGTCGCTTCAATTTTTTTGTTCTTTCATTTCTAAATGATCACATTCATTTATTACAATTAGCTTTATTATGTGGGGTTTTTTTAAACCCAGCTCGGTCTTATCCAGTCTCAAATTCTGACACGTTACCATTTTTAAATATAGTGAAATTTAGCTTTCAAGTAGAAGAAACATTATCTTGGTATCCATGCTTTTTCATAGCATGCTGCCTTTCTTTATTCCTAGTAAGTTGCTCATGCCATGTTACGACTGTAACGCTTCTAATAGATCCCTTTGCATAACATGAGACATGGTATCTAACAGTTGCTGAGCAAAGTCACACCCAAAGCTAGCCAGTGATTTGTTGTTGGAGAAGTATTTCCTTCACATTCACAGCTCTTTTTTCCAACTTCTTTCTTAGGAATGGTCATCTCATATGGATCAGTGTTTGGTTCTCTCTCATACTCTCTATCTGTCCACTGTTCCTTCTCAGTGCCTGCCAGCACACGAAGCAAACATCATTACACCAGGATTATATGGAAATAGGACTGTTTCACCCTGGTGGAACAAGAGGCTTTTGCAGAGGTGGTGACCCATAACCATACAGTCACATAGTTGTAATGCACTTTTCTGTGTTTGGGATGGCTGAAAAGAGCAGGGTGTTACAGTCACTACTGATTCTCAGAAGCCTTGCAGGATAGAAATGCCTGTATTGTGTTTGAGAGTTGCTGTTCTCCCATGAAAAGAAAGCGATAGTCGTTCAGTCCCCTTATCACTCCTTGGAGCCATGGTAAGCCTGAAGATCTTGTTCACTGTTTCCTTTGCTGAATTTCTATGATTGAAGCACTATTTGTTTTACAAACTTGGCTCACATGATTTGCTTTCAGAAAGCAAGAAATAATACATTCTGTTTCTTTTGTGTATGATTCCTCAAAGCTGAGGGAAAGAAAAGCAAATTGACTTGTGGTGTGACTCTCCCTCTGGGGAGAGCCCAAAGCAGGCACCCAGCTCTGATAAGTGCATCTTCTGTGTGCTGCTGCACTTTCAGCCCCCACAGTTTACTGCACTAGAGTATCAGTCCTGCTGCTGCAGCTAGCCATGATTGCAAGTTTCCATGGAGCTGGTGGGAAATGAATTTTCTTTTCTTACGTAAGTAATCAGATTAATTGCAGTGTTCAACCTGCTTTTATGTATGGCTGGAAAGGACTTGTCTACAACAGTCTGTTGTTTGATATGTTGTTGAATATCAAGCATATATCAGAACTCTTCAAAATTTAGGTGATACATGTGCATTATGTACTGGAAGTTTCCTCTAAGCATGATGCTGACAGTAATGTGTGAAGCACTTCAGCTCACTTACTGTTATTAAGGCCAAGGCTTCATTCACAGGCACGCCTGCTTCATGAACTGCAGATCATTTTCTTTAATTAAGCAATTCTTGGGACTATTTTCAGTTAATAAATTAGAATAGAGCATTTCTTCAAAAAACTTTTATTTTTTCCCTGTGGGTAGTACCAACATCCTATGTCTATCTTGAATAAATCAATAATTATTGTATGATTTATTGATTTATTTAATGTTAGCTAAATTTGCCTTTAATTATTTCTTTTCATTCAGTATTCAGCAGCTGATCTAAACAGCTGACACTTATGGGGTTCTTTTATATGCTGGCATTACTTTCCAAGTGAGATACCTTCTAATAGTTACGTCTCCATGCTCTTTTCCTAGAAGATTTGCAATTCTGGTACAAATAATTTAGCTTGCAGGCAGTTTATTATTTCTTGTATGGTTTTTCTTTCTCTTAATGTCTCTGTTGAAATGTCTCTTTTTTGCACTGTGGTTTTGCAAGCACACACAGACACACAGACACAGACTTATAAAAGCCAGATGAAGTTATTAGATTGGAATTTTTTTAATGTGAAGGCAAACAGTAAAGTCTCCAAAGGGACTTAAGAAAGAAACCTGTGAGACTTGTCAGTTTCTTCAAAGGTGGAACATAAATGATGGGCAGGGGTATCTGCATTAAGGAAGAGAAGAACTGAAGCTGTTCCAAGGGTCTAACTACACCACTCTCTCCTAGAAGTGCCTGGAAACAGACTGAGAAATAGGAACCATTTCCTTAAAATCCACCCCAGAGTATGGAATGATCTATTGACCAATTAATCAGAAATCAAAGACATAGGTTTGTGTTCTGACCTAAGAGGAATGATACCATCTTCCTCCAGTTCATCTCCATTAATAAATGAGTACTTCCCTGCTGTGAGATGATGATGGGGTGAGGATGAAATCCATTACTGGCTTTAATGTGTTCAGATACATCATTAAGGATTGTGTCTGTACCTAGAAACACAGTCATGGAAGTACCAGGGTTTAGGAGAACATGCAGCAGGTAAATTAGAAGTTCTGGCAAGAGCAGAAATTATGTGGGAGAAAGTCCAGTTTAAGAGATTGCATGGTGCTGACATACCCTCAGATCCTGGAAGAATGAGGCTTGCATGGGGAACAAAACATTTGAAGGCATCTGATTTTGCTGTATCTTTATATCTTTAAATCTAGCCACATATTAAATGTTTGGGATTTTATGGGTGGATTTTGTCAAGAAGATCTTGTTCACTGTTTCCTTGAAGAGGTTGACAGGATCATCATCTTGCATGCAGTTTTTCTTGGCTCCAAGCATAACACTCTAAATATAGAGAACACATTATTCTGACATTTTCATGAATTTAAAAAAAAAGAGGATGAGGTAAGAATAAGTGGCCTTAGACATATCTTAAATGACACTTACATATTATTTTCAGAGTTTTAAAGCACAGATTA